>JAGFNK010000184.1:0-93772 GCA_025769875.1 Russula earlei | reverse complement strand
AAGCGTCGAATGGCTTCCCGTGTTCCAGCTTTCCATGACACACGAAATGGGAAAACCGGTGGCTTCGGAGGCTCTCCACAACAGCAGACGTTGTTGCCTTGTTTGACATAAGTGTTGTTACTCTCGTGTCTAGTGCTTTTATACCCCAGACCTCTGGCAAAGCGGCGAGCAGGGATTGATCTGGCTGTGCCACAAGAAGAATAGATGGTTTTTCAGATGTTTCCTTGCTTGGTTTGCGGGATTCTATGAGTGCAGAGAGTGTGGGTGTGTATGATGGAATATATAGGTCCGAGAAATACCGCTTTCGTCTATCACCTGATGGAATGGGGCCCATCGTGTGCAGGGGAAGAGAACAGAATACAGAAGTTGGACACCACCAAACTCGTGACTGTTCAGGTATCTTCAGGGACCGGAGCCTTTCGATAACTGAACGACCAACAAGATCATACAGGCCACTAAGAACAGAACGCAGTTGATGCTGGTATTGCTTTGAATCAAGACCATCCTCCCTGGACTGTTCGGCATTTGACCAGCCGATCTCTGATTTCGATCGCACGGTCGTAGAAATCGTCGGCAGTAGGGATAAGGGAAGGAGGGGAGTTGTGGAGAAGGATGAGGATGTCAGAACGCCACTTGGAATGATTGATGATGATTACCGGCCCGCACGACGCAGCCGATCTGAGAGTGTCGAAGGAAGGGGCGTTCGAGAAAGACTCGAATCCAAGAAGGGATCTGACCCGGGATAGAAGATTTTCACGGTCATCCAAAAGCTTCCTTTGCTTGACCAGGAGAGGACCGAGTCTGTCCATGTCCTCGAGACCACCATCTCCGCGATCACCATCGGTGCTCAAGGTGACCATCTCAAGGTCCCTGTTGACCGCGGCGAGTTGGTCAGCTAAATCGGGGCTCGGCTGCGCGAAGTTGATCGATTGATGTACGAAGGCCACGCATCTCTGACCAGAGTAAGGCCCTTCCCCGTTCAAGGGTCTCGATGGCCTTCTCGAGTCGACCTGAGTGGACCAAATAGGATGCATAGTCCAGGGGCAGTAACTGGCCACCATTGGGGAGTGCAGCAAGTCGGAAATGCTGTGTATCGAGGGTTGGTGTAAAAGTGAGAGAGTGTTGCATCAACGAGATGACGGAGTCGTATGCAGCTGAGGTGCTGGGGTGACTATGGCAGTGCGCGGCTCTTGCCCAAAATCTCGCCAGTATCGACCTGCTAGGGGTCGTTGCACGTTGATTGTTGACAGCCAGATGGCATACTTGCACGATTTCATCCAAGTCCTCTCTGTGATAAAGAAGGAGGAAGCGGGTATATAGAGACTCGACAAGTGCCATGGCCAGAGCCAAGTGGTCGAACGATTCGATCATGACGGTGAGACGATCGCGAAGGACGGAAATTGACTCGTTGAGGTGGTCGATGTTGTCGGTGCGCGAAAAGGCCTTGTGAAGGATTCGACCTAGGGCCATGGCAGCCGATGTGGCATCGTCACGACTAAAACCGGTCGAAGAAGCGAGGACAAGTCGATAATATTTGATGGCTTCTACGATGTCTACCATTTCCGTGATACGATCGTAGGCTGAAATCGCCTCGACATGTAGCTTCCTCTCGGTGGATCCGCCACCGTTCGATTGGGAAAGGGACACACTGAGATCTCGAAATGGAGGGATAACAGCTGGATCGACATCTCGATGCCCAGCCGGGACACCAAAATCCAGATCAAGCTGCCTCTGAAGGGAATGAAGCCCCTCGACGAGGTGAGGACGGACGGGGTCTTCTAGACTGGCGCCAGCAAGCAAGGTTCGAAAGCGGCAGATCTCCTTCCCTACGTACTCCGGCTTGCCACATTTGTTTGCTCGCGTAATGGCAAACCAGGCACTCAATCGCAAAGCACTTCCGCGGAATTCACTTGGCCTATCTCCGGGTGCATGGGAACAAATGATCTTGTCAAGGATGGCTACTCCCTCTTCGTAATCGTCATTTGACAAGGTTCTCTCGAAGCGTCCGAAGAGAGACTCGGCGAGCGCCATGGATATTTTGTGTGAATCCGGTACACATTTGTTCATGTCGCTGAGGAATCCGATGACTTTCTCGGATAGTTCTCTCTGTGTTCCAAAAGTATCCCTAACAACGCCAACAAATGCCATGATCGCATCGCTCAGCGTGGGTATTGAGGTGCCAGACTTGAGAAGGTTGTGGTAGACGACCGCCATTTCGTCGATGTACTGCATCCTATCTCTGGGCTCTAACTCCGTTTTGGATGCTGACTCAGAGACAATATCACCTGCGACAAAAGCGGCGATGAGGTTGAAGGGATCAGGCGGTTGGGCGGAAAGATAATGAAGGTACTTGATACACCACTTGACGTCTCCGGACTGCCTGGACACGTAGGAGCGACGAGAAAAGGCAGCCAATATGGAGGAGAACACCTGAGTTATGTTCAGGGGGCATCCATGCCAGGGGAGTGGGAGGAATATCGTTTCAGTGAAGTGAAGGATGGACATATCGAGGTCGTTCACTTGACCGGATAATCGATGGCGTTCGTATCGTGCCATTGCCAAGAGTTGAAGCCAGTAAACGCGTCGAGGATAAGATTGTAGTAATGACGACAAGGTATTTTGAAGGGAAGAGATGTGGCCATCAAGTTCAAGAAGAGACACTAACTGAATGGTTAGAGAACAAAGTAGAACGATCGCGGGATAACATTATACGAACTTCGCGGTAGTTTGCCCATGACTCAATTTCAACATTCAAGAAGATGAACGTTGCAGATTATCGAGTGAAGCGTTGTAAGGAGCTGCGAATGAACTCAACAACTCAAGAATGGTCACTAGGCAGGCACAGGATTGGAGAATGACTGTCACGCACCAATTTGGCTCAATGGCAATTCCCATGAATAGTAACACTATATTGCAAATTTGACTCCTTTGCCTCGGTTCATTATTCTCAGCATCCGAGGTTTCTCATCCCTATCCACCATGTATCATCTCAGGTGCACATTTATCCTCCTTCCTTGTCCACTGCTTGTCCAGTGTGACATCCAACATTGATGTTAGACACAATCCGATTATTCGTGATGCACCCGACTCTGAGGTGGTCAAAGCCATGTGGATTCGTGGTGGCAAGGCTGCTCGGAGGATGAGAACGCGAATGGCACTGCTCGCGCGTGGTACTCAGAATGAGCCCTAACTAAGGAGAAGAGATTGTTGGATCATATCCAGTTGGTCGGACCGGATGCTCGCTGCCAGCTACCGCAAAGTGCTGCGACTTTACCTACTAGTCAATCCAGCCCTGTTTTAAATGGGTGGCGTTTTTTTTTTTTTTGGATCATCCGTCCCCGGGTCCTTGTGCTTCACGCGTCTCGTCGTACCTATAAACAATCCGAATGGTCACCGATGACATTCTTTCCGCTGCCAGCCCTATAAACCGGACAGGCCACTTGAGGCTAAGAAAACTAAATTGAGACGCGTGAAGGAGAAGGTCGACGTGCTCCTGAGGGCAGGCGTTGTCTCTGAGAAGGATGAATGGTCAAAAATATCGAGGAGCTCGATGGGATGATGGTGGTGATGATTATGAAGGACCGCGCCCGCGGGCGTAGATGCCAACCACGTAAAGGCCACTCGGCTGTTTAACCGAACCGAGTCAACCCCATGTAGAAAGAGGATGGCGCATACAAGATGGCATGGCTGGTGAGCGCTGAGCGCTGAAAATCCCGCGTCATTCTGTCAAGAGAGCAACCTGACATGGAGCGGGTCAGGAACAGATCCTGTCCCCCCTTTTCCTTCCGTCTCTCATGTCTCCCCTCCTTCAACTTCAACCTTTCACTCGCTTTATCCCCCGCCCTCATGTCCGTCTCATCTTATTCATCCTTGTCTTTGGCTCTTTTTGCGTCGTATTTCTCCCTCCCACGTTTACCCCTCATTTGATGGACCGCCCCGCACATCACCCCCCGCACATGCCCCCGCACAGATTCCCCCTTCCTCAATCAGGGTCACACCGTCATCGCATCAACTCCCAGCATTCATCAACCGAGCACGACCATCGCCGAAAGGGAGACGTCTGGGCACGACGTGCAGACGCCGTGCGCGATGCCTTTTTGCACGCATACAATGGATATCTTGCCCACGCAGCGCCGCACGACGAATTGCGACCACTCAGCAAGAGCCCCATCGACAAGTGCGTCTTCTTTGTATCCTCGTGCGCGCGCCCTTGACTTGGAGCGGGGCTACGTGCAGCTTTAATGGCTGGAGCCTCTCTTATATAGAGTCGCTCGACACCCTGTGGCTTATGGGCCTCTATGAGGAGTTTGACAGCGCGCTCGCTGTCGTCGCCAACGTCTCTTTCACTTTGCCACCAGTGCGTAATCTCCTGATGTGAGATCCCGCCCACTGCGCATGCGGTTCGGGTCTTCTAACAACTTGCATGACTAGAACCGGTATGCACCGTTCTTCGAAACTGTCATTCGATACCTTGGCGGATTGCTGTCTGCATATGCCCTCTCGCAAGATCCCATTCTCCTCACCCGCGCGGATGACCTCGGCACGGCACTCCTACCTGTGTTCGGCACCCCCTCAGGTCTGCCAACCTTTTCAGTCAATACTGTCAGTGGAAAAGTCGCGACAGGTTGGATTGGGCCCGCAGCCCTTTGGTCAGAGGCACTCACCTGCCAGCTCGAGTTTAAGTATCTCGCACATTTGACCGGCCGTACCAAGTATTATACCGCCGTAGAGAAGGCCATGGATGTTATGTACAAGGCAAACCTCTCATCGTCGTCGGATCTGTTCCCCACCATGTGGTCCACGGAGACTGGTTTACCCACTTCGAGTTTGTCCTTCCTTTTGTGTCTGAGCGGTGCGTTGTACTGATGGCATGCTTAGCATCGGTCTCAGTTGGCGCATTTGCTGATAGCGCGTATGAGTATATGCTCAAACAGTGGCTCCTCTCTGGTGGCAAAGACACTAAGGCTCGTGATCTGTGTATGATTTTTCCTCTCGCAATCGGTTCTTTAACGCTGACCTGTGGAGTTAATAGACCTTCGCTCGGCTAATGCCATACTCGATCGCCTCACTTATATAACACCTACGCGCAACCTCCTGTACGTCACCGACGCCAGCGTAAACTCGAGTGGAGAACTTTCTCCCACCCACGTCTTCGAACACCTTACCTGCTTCCTCCCCGGTGTGCTCGCTCTTGGCGCCGCAACGCTCCCCGATGTGCCGCGAACCCACTTGTGGGCAGCAAAGGGACTTGCACACACGTGCTGGATTCTCTACGCTGATTCGCCCATTGGGCTCTCGCCAGACGAAGTTATCATGCATCCGGAATCCGCAGATGAGCCGCGCTGGGATGGCCTGTGGGCGAAGCAGCCTCGCGCGGTGGGAACGGAGCGGTGCGCATGGTGATCCCCCCGGCCTTCGACCGGCGGAGCCGGTAGACAACGAGAAGGCCCGGGAGTATACCCCCAACAAGTCAGCCTATCTTCTGCGTCCTGAGACGGTCGAAAGCTTTTATCTGCTTTGGCGGACGACGGGGGACGTCATGTGGCGTGAGCGCGGTTGGACTGTTTTCAAGGCTTTGGTAAATGCGACACGCGTCGAGGATGGCGGGTTCGCGAGCATCGGCAATGCTTATCTTGTTGGCAGCCCGAAGCTAGACCAGATGCCGAGGTGAGTGGTTGTGCTCTATACGCCACACGTAGTGTGTAGCGGTGTTGACGATTGCTATCCATTTCTCGTAGTTGGTTCCTCGCGGAGACGTAAGTACCTTGGCCATCGTTGGACTCTATCTCACTTGTAATCCGCCCAGGCTCAAGTATCTCTTCTTACTGTTTACGGACGATGACCTCGTCCCGCTCGACCAATGGGTGTTCAACACCGAGGCGCACCCGCTGCCTGTCTTGCAATGGTCAGAATGGGAACTGGAACGGTATGGCATCTCGCACAGCTTCCGGGTTGAAGAATTATGAGAGTGGGCCTGTCGTGTGCAGGGTTGCACATACCATCGCGGTGTGATTGATTGATTGGGACATCCGAGTCACCACCAGGGACTTATTTGGATTTGGATACCGGTACATAGCATATTCACCTCGCTTTCTCTGTCTTAGCATACTATTCGCAATTGAAGGAGAAGGAAGGTTCAGAATTTACAGTACCGAGAGCGTAATGCCAGCGAAATTGGACCCTGCAGGGTGGACACGACATCTTTCAGGGACCTCCATGTCGTCCGAGTCTCTCCTTCGCGTTCAACCTTTGTTTGGCTTTCTGCGCCGCCCTCTTGTCCCCTTCATCTTATTTTCTCTGGTCTTTGGGTCTTTCCTTGTCGTGTTTCTCCCTCCCACCCTCGCCCCTCGTTTTATAGATGTACCACCTTCTCCAGTCGTGCAACATTATCCAGCCCCGCACATAAGCCCGCCCACATTCACCCAACCTCCGAGTCAACCTGAATCGTACCGCCATCGTATCAAGGCCCAGCGTCCACTGACAGCATCCGACGGTCACCGAATGGGAGACGTGTGGGCTCGACGCGCGGACGCCGTGCGCGACGCGTTTTTGCACGCCTACAACGGCTATCTTGCCCACGCGGCGCCGCACGACGAGTTGCGACCGCTGAGCAAGGCCCCGATCGATAAGTGCGTCTTTTTCTTCTTGCATCGTGACGCGCAACGCGCCGGTTGACTCGGAGGCGCGGGCCCAAATGGCCACTGCCGTGCAGTCTCAACGGCTGGAGCCTCTCGCACATCGATTCGCTCGACACCCTGTGGCTTATGGGCCTCTACGAGCAGTTTGACGGCGCGCTGGCCGTCGTCGCCAACCTGACGTTCACCCTTCCACCGGTGCGTGACGCTCTCCGTCGTGATGCCGGGGACCGTCCTTCCTTGCTGACGTCGCGACGTTGGCCGTCCAGAACCGGCACGCGCCGTTCTTCGAAACGGTCATTCGGTATCTCGGCGGGCTTCTGTCCGCACATGCCCTCTCGCATGACCCCATCCTCCTCACCCGCGCGGACGACCTCGGCACTGCGCTCCTGCCCGTGTTCGACAGCCCCTCGGGCCTGCCGTCGTATTCGGTCAACACCGTGACGGGGGACGTCGCTGCAGGCTGGGGCGGTGCCACCGCGCTTTTGGCCGAGGCGCTCACCTGCCAGCTCGAGTTCAAGTATCTCGCCTACTTGACTGGCCGAACGCCGTATTATACCGCCGTGGAGAAGATCATGGAGGCCATGTACAACGCGAACCTCTCGTCGTCGTCGGATTTGTTTCCCACGACGTGGTCCACGGAGACCGGTTTGCCCATTTCCCGTACGTCCCCCTCGTTTGTACCCTGTCGGCCTGTGCGCCGATAGCGGGCGTAGGAAAGGTCGCAGTTGGCGGGACCGCCGATAGTGCGTATGAGTACATGCTCAAACAATGGCTCCTCTCTGGTCGCAAAGACACCAAAGCTCGTGACCTTTGTATGATTTTTCCTCGCCCCAAAAAGCTCGACTTACGGAACTCACAGACCTCCGCTCGGCTAACGCCATACTCGATCACCTCGCTTATATCACACCCACGCGCAACCTTCTCTATGTCACCGACGCCCGCGTGAACTTGGGCGGAGACCTTTCTCCGTCTCACACATTCGAACACCTTACCTGCTTCCTCCCCGGCGTGCTCGCACTGGGCGCCGCGATGCTCCCAGACGCGCCGCGAACCCACTTGTGGGCGGCAAAGGGGCTCGCACATACGTGCTGGACGCTCTACGCCGACTCGCCCACGGGGCTCTCGCCAGAAGGGGTTCGCATGAGCTCGATGCCCGTCGATGGGGCGCGCTGGGACGGTCTGTGGCGGACGCACCTCGCCCGGTGGGAGCAGAGCGGGGCGCACGGCGATCCGCCGGGCGTGCGAACGGCCGAGCCGGTGCACGACGTGGACGCGCGGGACTACATCCCGGCCGGGGAAAGCTATTTTCTGCGTCCAGAGACGGTCGAAAGCTTTTATCTGCTTTGGCGGACCACTGGGGACGTCACATGGCGGGAGCGCGGCTGGAGCGTTTTCGAGGCTCTGTCTAAGGAGGCGCGCGTCGAGGACGGCGGCTTCGCGAGCGTCGCCAGCGTTTACTACGTTGGCGATGACAGCGCCCCGAAGCTCGACCAGATGCCGAGGTAAGCCATCGCGCGCTTTGTGTGTGAGTGTGTTGACGCCCCTTTTGCATAGTTGGTTCCTCGCGGAGACGTGAGTGACTTTGTTAGAGTTTGCCGGTAGGACTGACGATTGCACGTTCGATCAGGCTCAAGTATCTCTTCTTACTGTTTACGGACGATGAACTCGTCCCACTCGACCGTTGGGTTTTCAATACCGAGGCGCACCCACTGCCGGTGCTGCAGTGGTCAGAATGGGAAATGGAACGGTTTGGGATCTTGCATGACATCCCGGTTGACCCAGAGCCCATGAGCGTGGGCCGTAATGTGACAACACATCGCGGGTAAGCGTGCCCGTCCTTCCGGTGGGCATACTTTACAGCATAGCCACAATACAGTCACCTTCCCGTGTCCGCTGCCTCCGCATAATGTTCACTGTTTGGCGAGTAGAACGGAAGCCCGGTCGTTGACGATGGCACTTGAAAGAGAGGAATTGAATTTCGGGAGAGGCAAGTATCCCCGCGGCTCGGCTATCTTCCGCTTGCTGGCCTGGCTCTCATTTCCCCGAAAGTCAAGTGCAGGTGAAAACGATTGCATCTTCCATGCGTACCGGGAACTCGGCAATCCCTATCCACCTCGGCACGGAGCGGCGCTCGGGTCCGTGTGTTGTCGTCGCAAGGTCGGTCGGTTGGGTGGGGCGTTTGGGCAGTTTTTGCGAGCGCGACACCGATCTTTACGACGCGCTCTCTCGCGGTAAGTTCTGCTGGGGGGAGGCTGCTGGTTTCTTATGCTCCGTATGTAACGCGAGTCGCGCGCGATGAAGGACCCAATTCCATCGTGTCGTTGAGTGAGTGACGAGTGGATCCCTACCCCCACGCCATTCAGAATCACGTGATACAAACGACTTTGTCGACCGACCGACCGACCGCGCCGCTTGGTTGCTCAAGGGGTCGAGTATTGCCTCGATCGCGTCTCCCGAGGCGACGATTTTTTCTACGAACGATCCGCACCCCCCTCGTATGGAGAACGAAGAGCGGTCAGCAGCGTTTCGGCTTTGGCGACGCGTGCGACTCACGTCCGTTTTTGTGCTCTTCGCGAGCGGCGACGAGCGGCCGGTATATATAGCGTCAATCCGATTCCCGCCGAGCATTCCCTCTCCCTCTCTCTCCCTTCCCGTGAACCCAGGGCAGGAGGTGGCGTTTTGTCCTTCTCTGCGGTTCGCGGTCATGCGGGCGGGGAAGAGTCATCAGTGCTACGTCAACGGGTTTTACGGGCCACATAACTCCACGACGTCTGGGACGAACCTGGGCTGTGGGATTCCCGACTTGCCTGTTAGTTTATAGTATAGTTGAATCAATCAAGTGAAAGCCTGCAAGAGTGGCGATCTCATCGGGTCAACTTAGCAAACAATAAAAGTAAAATATTACAAAATGCGAACAAAAATCTACTTCCAGTTGACACTTATGCCCGTCGTGCCAGTGTGTGTGATCCTGGCGAGCTCAAGGGTGGTCGCTAGTGACCTGCTATGCTTTTACGTCGGAAACAACTTACCTGGACGGGGTTGCTTTATGGCGCCGCCTTCTTCTTCCATCCCATGCCCAGCTGCGGCTATAATGATGGCACCACCCGAGGACACTAACGGCAGGCGGCCGCACTAATGCAACAAGACGTACTATCAAGAGCCAGGCGAAGAATGCATGCGGAAGCTGACCACCGGTCGCCTTCCCCGTCGCTGCTAGCGAGCTGAGGCCGCCGATCGAACATGCCCCATATAAAGTTCCTTCTTCGGCCCTCTGGTGCTCATCGCCGCCCCAGGTCGTTCATCGTTCGGTGCAGGCCTTCAGGTCGTCGACCATGTATTCTCTCTCTGTGCTCTCCGTCCTCGCCATGCTTGCCGCAGCTGGCCCCTTCGGCCTCGCCTCTCCGACCGCGCCACGCTGGGAAGATATGAGCGCGAAGCACTCGTGGGCCTCCCTTCCTGACAAGTGGGCGCACCACGGCCCTCCTCCCGACGGCACGACCATCGACTTGCGCGTCGCGCTCAAGCCGCACCGCGAGACCGCCCTGATCGACGCGCTCTACGAGGTGAGCGACCCCGAGCATCCAAAGTGCGTCCTTCCACCTCCGTTCGTGTCCCCATGCTGATGGGTTCCACACGTCGTGTGGTTGTGCAGATACGGCGCGCACCTGTCCAAGGAGCAAGTCGCCGAGCTCGTCGCCCCTCACCCCGACACGCTCGAGCTCGTCGGCTCCTGGCTCGCACACCACCGCGTCCCCTCCTCTTCTCTCTCGATCACCCATGGCGGGGGCTGGCTGACCCTCTCTCGGGTGCCCGTGGTCCAGGCAAACGCCCTCCTCGGCGCGTCGTACCAATTCTACCGCCACACGGAGACGAAGGAGATCGTCCTTCGCACGATGGGCTACGCGCTCCCCGCCGCGCTGCACAGACACGTGGACACCGTCGCGCCGACGACGTACTTTGGCTCCCCGCGCGCCCTCCGGCAAACGTCGCGACTGGTGCCCGATGGCCCGACCCTTCCCCAGGGCGACTTGGAGCTGCAAACCGCGTCGGCAACATCCCAACGGGTCCCGCCCAGCTGCAATGATGTGATAACGCCGACGTGCCTGCGCCTGCTGTACAAGACGGCGAGCTACGTGCCGCGCGCCGTCGCGACGAACAAGCTTGGCATCGCGGGCTACTTGGAAGAGTATGCAAGCCAGTCGGATCTGACAAAGTTCGCGACCCTCTTCCGCGTCGATGCCTTGGACGCTCGTTTCTCTGTGGTGACGGTCAACGGAGGGATCAACAACCAAAGTGACCCCGGTGTGGAGGTGCGTCCCTTGCCCCCCGCGCGAGGGTGCCCATCTAACGCGTCCACACAGGCCAACCTCGACATCCAATACGCCGATTCGATCTCCTATCCGACGCCGAACGTCTACTACAGCACAGGCGGCTCCCCGCCCTTCAAACCTGATGACCAAACGCCCACGAATACGAACGAGCCATACCTGGACTGGCTCGGTTTCATCCTGGACCAGTCGACGACGGTCCCACAGACGATCAGCACCTCATACGGAGACGATGAGCAGACCGTTCCGAGGGACTATGCGACATCCGTGTGCCACCTGTTTGCTCGACTGGGCGCAATGGGCGTCAGCGTTCTCTTCTCGAGTGGTGATTTTGGCGTCGGCGGTGGGTCCTGTCACACGAATGACGGCACGAACCGCGTGCGATTCGTCCCGGCTTTCCCTGCGTCTTGTGGGTTTTTTTTTTGTTGTTTTTTTTTTTTGTTCTTCGATAAGAAATGCTCGCGATTGACCCGATGGTGGTTGCAAGGCCCTTTCGTCACGGCCGTCGGTGGTACCTTTCGTGTTAACCCTGAAGTGGCGGCCAGCTTCTCGGGCGGTGGGTTCTCGAATCACTTCACGCGCCCGGACTTTCAGAACGTAGCGGTGTCTGCCTACCTCCGAGGCATTGATAGCAAACATCATGGCCTTTACAAGTGTGTTGTTATCGATCGATATCGGGAATCTCACGGGGCTAACGTATGTTCAGCACCTCTGGCCGCGGATACCCAGATATCTCTGCACAGTCGATGAATTTCCAAGTCGTCCTCGCCGGAACAGTGATCAACACCGCCGGTACAAGCTGCTCCGCTCCGGTACGTCTTACCACGCGTATCCCACGTTCCAGCTCACCCTGTCACACAGACTGCAGCAGGCGTCTTCTCCCTCCTGAACGATTTATTGATCTCAAGGGGCAAACCGCCACTCGGGTTCCTAAACCCTCTGATCTATTCCAAGGCCTGGACGGGTTTCAACGACATCACCTCTGGCTCGAACCCCGGTTGCGGGACCTCAGGATTTTCAGCCGTGAAGGGTTGGGATCCGGTGAGAAACTACGTTTTTCGACCTTGTTGTTACCCTGCCGGTGTGCTTATGTTCTCTACGCAGGTGACGGGTTTCGGAACGCCCGACTTTACCAAGTTGCGGGACCTTTGCACGTAGACTAGCTCCCGGCGCCTTGTGGATAATTGATGTCTGGGGGGCGTGTCGTAGCTAAATTGGAAGCAAGGTGGCAAGTTGACGTTTCATTAAGAAGATTTCATTGATTTGAAATGAGGGTGCATGAGAGCAACTGACCACTTAAGGACGAGGTAGTTGGAGCGCGTTTTGAGGGGTGTTGCCCGGTTGGTTCTAGTTCTGTTTACACCGTATACTGGGACACCAAAGATGATAGAAAGATGATTTCCATGTGGCTGAAGCGTGCAGATGTGATTCAAATCGGACGCAACCCGTGGAATTTCATACGCCCCCCCACGAACCTGGAGCAGCCCCATTTGGACACGGTGGTGACAAGGGACTACGTACTGCAACGGCCCTGACGCTCGCCGTCGGCGTTCTCCATTGATACATCTGACGTACGATCTTCCCTCGGCCTATTATTCATGGCGATCAGGGTCAAAATGAGAGCCAGTGATCGTATCCCTTGGGGATAAGAAATTGAAAATCGAGGTGGTGCGTGGGAAACCGATCACCAAATTACCCAAAAGGGCGTCATGTCACGTGAGAGTGTGTCAATATTATTTTCTTTTCATTTTGTTGTTGTTTACCGATACGATGATGAAAGATAGCGAGGAGGAGGAGGAGACGACAGACCTCCGGGAGGAGCCTCGCGAGGCAGAGTTCGAGACCTTCGCTTCCTTCGCGAACCTCCTCTCCCCCCTCATCCTCCGCGCTCTCGCCGATCTCGCTTTCTCTCGTCCCACCCTCGTCCAGCGAAAGGCCATCCCCCTCGCCCTCGAGAACCGCGACGTCCTCGCCCGCGCTCGCACCGGCAGCGGCAAGACGGCGGCTTACTGCATACCCCTCGTCCAAAAGCTCCTCAACGCCAAAGCTGTAGGTTCGTTTTCCCGTCCCCCCCCCCCCCCACCCCCACAATTGGGTTCCTTTTTTCCCCTCACACAAGGTCGCTATTCAGGACCGCGCCCTCCTCGATGACGACGGCTCAGACTCGCGGCAGTGCACGAGGGCGTTGATCCTGGTGCCGACTCGCGAGCTCGCGGAGCAGGTCCTCGCCCACTTGAGAGGGTTGGTCAAGTATTGCGAAAGCGACATCGCACTCGTCAACGTCGCCGACGGGGTCACGGCGCAACTACAGAGGTTGGTTTTCAACATCGGTTCTGTGGTCCTTTTCCACGAGTGCTTGATACGCGTGGACTACAGGGTCCTGCTCTCCGACAGGCCGGACGTCATCATCGGTACACCTTCGAAGGTTCTGGCGTTGCTCCAGGCAAAGGTCACCCGCATTCCACGACTTTCCCATCCTTCTCTGATACCTCTCCAAGGTTCTGTCACTATCCTACCTCGACTCGCTCGTCGTAGATGAAGCGGACCTCATTCTTTCTTATGGCCACGACGACGACATTCGCTCGATATTCAGCGGCAACTTCCTCCCCAAGGTTTACCAAAGCTTCTTGATGAGCGCGACTATGACCGACGACGTTGAGTCGTTGAAAGGTCTGGTATTGCGAAGCCCTGTTCGTCTCCATTCAGCCCTTTCTCTTGTAGTTTTGGCGTCGATCGGTCAGTTTATAGGTGACGTTGAGGCTGGAAGAGGACGAGGCTGACGCCACAAACTTGGTCCAATATTTTGTTCGGTATCTTTTCTTCCTTATATTTCTAGATGGATCTGGCTTAAGATTTACCGGAGGACCACGGAGGCCGACAAGTTCCTGTTGACGTACATCATCCTCAAACTCAAGCTCATTCAGGGAAAATGCATCATATTCGTCAACGACGTTGACCGGTGTTACCGTGTGAAACTCTTCCTCGAACAGTTCTCGATAAAAAGTTGCGTGTTGAACTCGGAATTGCCCCTCAACTCGAGGTGTGTACGCGCTTCGTCTTGATACCACGGGCCATGCTGAGAAGAGACAGATATCACGTCGTCCAAGAATTTAATAAAGGGGTTTATGACTACATCATTGCAACAGATGAGAGCGAAGGTGGGCCGCATGACGAAGACAGCGGAGGCTCTACCGATGATCGCCTCCATAAGGAGGAAGTAGAGGAAGAATGTACGTCCCTGCGTACGCTATCCCTGTGCTCTTCCGTTTATCCGCCGCAGTCACCTCCACCCAACGCGATACAGGGGCAGACATAGCCCCTGGCCCTAGCCGTGACAAGCGAAAACGAGCGTCAATGTTAAAGGCAGTGCCCCACAAAAAACGTCGGGGTTTGAAGCCTGATAACGAATATGGCGTTGCCCGTGGGATTGACTTCCTTGATGTCGCCTGCGTTCTCAACTTCGACCTGCCGACCTCGGCCCGAGCATATACACACCGCGTGGGCCGCACCGCCCGTGCGGGACGGGGAGGCACCGCCCTTTCCTTCGTGCTCCCCTCATCGGAGTTTGGCAAACATAAGGCGGTCGGTGGAGTACCGAGCACGCGGCATGACGAGGAGGTGTGGGAACGCATCGCACACGCGCAGCAGGGCCGCGTGCGTGAGTATGTCTTCGACAAGAAGCAGGTAGATGCATTCCGATACCGGATGGAAGATGCGTTACGCGCCGTGACGCGGTACGCAATTCGAGAAGCGCGGTTGAAGGAAATCAAACAGGAGTTCTTAACATCCGATAAGTTAAAGGTGCGCCAAGAGGCTCAGCAGCCTGCAGCGCATGGAGTTCCGCTAACGATGGAACTGCCCACCTGTGTTCTGGCGGCTGTAGGCTCACTTTGAGGACCACCCAAACGATCTTGAATATCTGAAGCATGACAAGCCACTGCATCCCACACGAGTGCAGCCGCACATGAAATATGTCCCCAAATACCTGATGCCAAATGTCGCGACTACAGCAGCAGTAGCCGGAGCCGAACCACCAGATGGGTCCACATTTAGTTCCGTTTTCGAAAAGTCGTGGCAGGGGGCGAGGACGTGGACGAGGAGGCAAGTTCAGTGGCGACAATGGAAGGGGTGGGAAGAAGAAAAAGAACGACCCATTGAGGAAGTTCCGCTAACGTTATTTCTTGCGCCGGCGTTTTTGCCCGTGCTTGGGTTTGCACTTTGCTTTCCGAGTACGACGGGTGGGCTCGTAGACGCCGATGCTGCACCATGCGGTCATTGATGTGCACTGAAACAATTAAACGCAGACTGGGACATGAGCTATGGCAACTTTACAGTTCCCAGGGCAGTTGTATCAAAATTGCACTTAAGGGTCGTGAAATAATGCCGCCGACTATTGATGCCGATGCCCACACCGTTACCAGACATTTATGGCTAATATGCTCTCTCGTGGAAAGTGGGCGGAATCGAGAAGGATCCTGACTCTCGTCATTGTAATGAAAAAGGGAGAAGGCACTTTCGAGGAGAGTGCCAGCGGACTCGAGAGAGCGTCAAGCGACCTATTCAAGGAAGCGCATCCCGGCAGGGCCTGTGTGCATCGCGAAGCCCGCTACACCTTCCTGTTGGGCGCGTGAGAAAGTAAAAGAGTTCAAGTGCTCCCCTCTGGCCCGACGTCATCCCCCGCCTGCTTTCGTTCATCCCACACGGAGAGACGGGTATCAGAGAATCGGGATTGGGAGGAAGCACGCACCCCGATCCACCCTCTTGATGGAGTGGTAGTTGCCGCATTTGGCGTTTAGCCAAGTGGCTATCAGGGGAGGTATGGTAACGACTCTCGGTGGAACAAAGGTATATCATCCCCGCAGAGGTTCTCAGAAACGGCGGAGATGTGCGGTGATGGACACACGACACTGTGTGGGTCCGTCGCTCTGAACGAGAAAGTTTCCAGGGAAGAAGAGCATCTTGTGGGGTAAAGAGCGACTCTGAGTGTCTATAGAAGGAAGGGATGATAGGCAGAGGTACTATCGCTCATAAACCAGGACTTGCGCGGTGGTGCTCGGAGGATTATCCCCAACGGGAGATCGCGTTTCGTATGCGTGATTGACATGATTGGCCTAAGCTGTACTCTCTTTCATGACTTGTTGCCCGGGAGATCCGAACGCGTTGCCGAAAGGAGGAGGAAAGCATGCTGAGTGTGAAAAAACGTCGAATCTGCTACGTTCGGCGCGTAGAATAGCCCTTACATGATCGACCAGCTTTCGCTTCTCACGGTCATCTCTGAGCTACGAGGCCATCAGTGCGGCGGTGGCAGGGTGGTCCCCATCGCAGCTATCGTCGCCTTCTGCTAAATGAACGGGATTACCAACGCTGGGGGGGGAACGACTGTCTGACAGCGATGCGTGCGGCCCCGCGGAGCTTCGATAAAATAGCACTGTACCGTTAGGGTCGCCTTTGAAGCCATTACGGGATGAATTTACGACCCGTGATCGGGAATCCCCTGCACGAGGCTACCCTTCTCTACAAGGGCAGAAAGACACGGGCGCGTGCGTGTGCTGCACGCGGTTCACGTATTAGTAGTAACCAGGGAGACGGCAGAAGCCAGTGAATTGGGATCACCATCCTGAGGTGGTTCTCGAAACGGACCGAGAACAAAGCAGCACGGGACATGGCGCCCACAGTCTCCGCCATATCTTGCACTTGCTGAGCAGCACGTATTCGAGAGGTTGCCGTCGGGTTCCGCGTGGGACGTTCACATCCATGTCCTTCCTGAGAGAGGTTTCGAGGGGCACAGAAATGACTCGGACGGCCACAGAAGCCCGTCAAGTGAATGGAAGAACCGGGGGGAGAAAATCCCAACAGCAAGAGACAGGGCACGAAGAAAATCCATCTTCGAGAGGGCGCTCGGCAGTCCTTCTTTTTCTCGGAAAGAGTCAGACAGACTAGCTTGAAGCCATCTCGGGTTACTCGCCCCCACTGATAAGGATCGAAGAGAATATGATCAGAGCTTATTCGGCGTTGTCAGAGACGCCAGGGGAAAGAGCACTGGCATGAAGATTGATTGAAGGGAGCCAGACCAGACGGGCAAGGCAAAGAGATCACGTGGTCTGACTCACCACACAACAAGCCACAATTTCCTCATTCTGATCGTACTAGTAACCCCCCCCCCCGAAACAGAGGTGACACTTGACGGATTTCTGGCATATAAACTTTACTTTGACGTTTTTCTCTACAGTCCGGTATTTTGAGAACAAAGCCCGTTCTGCAAGTGGACTACCGTCTCCATGAAGCCACCCCGGATCGGCCCTACTGAAACCTCTAACCATGTGCTGACAGAGCCAGGAAGGAAAGGCCCCGTATATTCTACGCCATATGGCACCGAGCCGAAGCTTATCACCTCACGTCAAGGCCACGCCACGTAAATGTGTGATTTTTTCCCCCCTCTGAACTTTGACCGCGACCTCAAGTTCGGGGAACATTTGATGCGTGCGTCCCTGAAATGTCTTTCACTCTGTCTTGCCTGCACCCCGACATTCTGACGTTCGGGTTTCTATTTCCATTCCGTGATATATAAGCATCCGATCAACGGTGCGGCGTGGTGATTAATTTGTGTGCGCAATGGGCAGACTTTTGATTCGTTGTGCCGAAGGCTGTGACCCTGACTTTTGACCACTCGGGGTTGGAAATTGTACGACCCAGTTACACACAAGGGGGAAGCGTCAATACGTCACGTAAAGTCAGTAGCCACACTGACCCATGGTCTCCTCGCTTTCGACCTAGGTAGAACGTTTGTCTGCGACTTCTCAGACGCCTTCCGTATTCTGGCTCATACGATCCTTCACCGGTGCCAAGGCACCGATATTCCAAGCACTCCGCAAACACGATTTGACCAACTCGGTGCTTGGGATCTCAGGACGGGCCCGAATAGGTACATCTGGCCTCCGTGTGGACACTCTAGTTTTGTGGGGTCATACCAACGCCCAGTCCTCGGGTCTAGACCTTTCAGGGCGCCTTGTGATGCCACATACTGCGGCGGGTCAATAAACGTTACCATATCTCAACCACCATCTTCGTCTGTTTCTATTTTACTCATCGCGTCGTCTCTAGGGATGCCGGAATGTCTGGCCACACTTCATGGGCGCATACGAGCGCAGAACCTTGTTTCCTCCCTGAGTGCCTTACAGATAGTCCCACTCCCAGCATTCAGACTTCTCGATGGGATAGGTTTCTCTCCTCTCTGTGCCGCCAGCTGAAGGAAGGAATTTGCGAGTCGCGAAGTTGAGCGCGATTCGGTAAAACCCCAAGAACGCACACAGGGCCTCAGTTGGTTCAGCTGACTAGTTGATAGGCACCAGTACGCGAAGCTGTCGGCTCAAAATTCATCCCAGGAAATATGTGCGTTACGGGAACTGGGACGATGCTCAAGTGATTTAACTAGAATCGGTCAACGAGGCACGCGTCTTGCGGGTCGTCGGCCATATACGCAATTCATTCAAACTTATGGGCCTTGAGGTTATCGATTGTCGGACCCTCTACCCAAGTCTGGCGTAATTTTGTCCAATTTGACCTTTCATTGCACCTGCGAGTTACGGATATTCAAAATTTGATGTCTACTCACTACATCACCCGTACAGCTTCGCCCCCAATAACTGCAGTACACCTTTCATTGGACGCTGAACGGCAAAAGAGACATCACGGTAGCAGGCTCGAGACGTAACAATGACGACGAGCTTACCCAGCGCTGGAACGAAGCACGAGCGTTAAAAAACGGGGCTTACGGTGTTGGAACTTGAAGAGAGACCTGTTCGCAGCGAATGATGCAGAGGGTCACCTTGATCGGTATGCAAATAGCGCCGCAGAAATATTACCATCAGCCAGCGGGCAGAGCGGAAGACACGGAGGTGGCGGGTCAGCAAAATGCCCATAGCGTTCATCGGCTTGTTCTGGAGGGGGGATCTCAGAATGCTGCTTGAGGACCAGCCCGACTTGACCACCAGTTGACCGGTAAGCTGGCGAGTTGTGCTGGGAGATCACCTCCAACAAATGACCCTCGGCTCTACTGCTCCAGAGGCGCCTGCAATGCATCCTCCGGTACTGGGAATATGAGAATTTTAGTTTTTGGGAGAAGCAGAGCTCAGCGTCTGTCTGCGCAGTAGCAAGAATATCAGCGGTATCCAGGAGCTTTCAAGGCGATTTTACCTGGGTGACAGCTATAGCGACATCAAGGGGCGATAAATCAGGATCATAAACACGAAATCCCACCGTCGGCTTTCGTATGCCGAGCCATTGCAGACAAAATCAGAGTAATTTGGTCTGTGCAGTGCGGTGCAGCAGCTGTAGTTGCTGAGGCACTTCGAGTGGTCCCGCGACCGGGACGACGGCACGTTCGGGGATAGAAGTTGCCCTCGTATGTACGGCTTCAACATTTCGGTCGCGGTCGAGTGACGGCAACACCCACTGGAAGCTCCTTACCAACTCCCCACGCCACGGTAACACACGTATCACCAATCGACCGCCCATTCCCATTGAGTTGGAGAGCGGTCGGTCAGATAGCGGCGGATCGGGCTTACCGGCCATGGTCCGGTATCCTTTTAGCAGCGGTGGACTGTGCGGTGCAGTCAAGCGCTGGCCCAAGTCGCGGAGTGCGTAATGTCCCGTTTTCAGAATGAGCTTCGCAATTATGTGATGACTCCTTCGCGATCTCTTGATCAATGAATTTTCTTTCCCACACCGTCCCTCTGTCGGTCCCAGGGGGTATTTCCGTTTATGGCAGCCACTTGGCACCCTCCGCCATTGAGTCGATCTTCTTCCTCTTCGTAGATGCGGGGACTGTGCGGCGTTGATTACGCATCGGATCCTTGCCTCATCCAGAGCTAGACAGTATGACTTGGATGACTGCTTTGGTACCTGGGGCTATAAAGTCATCCGAATCCTAGGGCTCGAACATCAGTCTGTCCGAGCCCCCCTCTTGGAAGGCCCTCTTTCCCTGTCCTTGGCAAGGCACAAAGAAACGACGTCCCAACAAACACAACCTACATTTCTTCTCGACCATTGATATGAACTTGACACCGGCTCGCTATACTGAACCAGGCGCCCTCCATTACAAGTATTTTCGCTCCTCCGTTCCACCTCTCGCGATGATCTCTAAATTGTTGCACGTCATCCAGAAATGCCCATACTGGCGGCGACCCTTTCGAGAACGTCGCTCAGCCCGTGCCACGTCTGCCGGTCCCAGAGGCCTCCCGATCTTTCTTTCCGTCCTCTTCGTGGCACATGCCGTCCGAAACCGGATCCGTCGTGGATTTCTCCGCTCCCGGGTCCGGGTCCAGCCCCGCACAGCAAGCGTACATGAGCACAGCCAGCGACTACTCTCGCCCCGGCGACTTCTGCTATGGCTGGGAGATCCCTTCCCTCGGACGCAGATACGAGGCGCGCGTCCTGGACTACCCCATCGACCTTCCCATCGCGCAGTCCCAGTTCATCAACGGCCCGGGGGGCACGCTCGACCAGCTCTTCCCCAGAATCAGAGCGTACGAGGTCGTCTACACGGACGACGCGAGGACGAAGCTCGGCAACGGCATGCGTCGCCTGTGCACGAACTGCAGAGCCACCGAGACGACGACGTGGCGCCGGTCCATGCTCACCCTCGGGAAATTGGTGCGTTTCTCGTACGCGCTCGTCGCGTTTGATTTTTTTCTTTTCTTGGGTCTGACGGGGGCGCCCTCCTCCCAGCTTTGCAACAAGTGTGGTCTCTTCGAGCGGACGCACGGCGTCCCGCGGCCAAAGACGTTTCCGCGCAGACGCCGTTCGCGACCGTCCTCCGCGTACCCAAACGTGGACCATCCCCGGTTCGACCTCGACCTCCAAGTCGCCGAACATCATCACCGCTATCACGGCCGACCGTCGTCCATGCCGCTCCCCGATTTCCCCGAACGCCCTCGGATTCATGAGCGAGGACAAGGCCCCGCAGGACACGTCGTTGATGGCCCGCAACATGCCAAGCATCTCTCCGCCTCCCTCCCGTCTCAGCCCCTGCGACGCCGCCATCCAACAGCCACAGACATATCGTGCGGATTTCCAGTTGCCCTCGGCCGTGCCTGTACCAGGATGCAACCTCTCGCGTTGGTGATTTCCCCGACCCCTTCTAGTTGTGGATTAATATACATAGTCGTAATATGCCGTACAGCCGTGAAAGTGATTCTTTCGGCTGTGCATAATCTCCCCCCCCCCCCACACGCACACTCGGACAGTCGTATTAATTTTCTATAGGCCTTTTTTTGTCGCGTAGGTGTATTTAACTGTCTGCGAAATACAGAATGGCGTTTGAAGAGAACGGCGAGTCCCGGCAGTCGAGAGGCACGACGGTGTGCTCGATGCAACCAAGTACTCGGAATATCATCGCGTTCGGAATATGCCGCCCCATGCGGTTCGCTGGAAGAAGCGCCAGGTGGTGGGCAGTGATGGGACGTGCGACCGTAAGTGTGCGTCTGCCTGTTGCTGCATGTAGGGTTGTAGGGTTATGTCACCGAACTATGGGCGATATTTCGCTCAGATTAAGGGACGTGCGGCGCTGAAACGGTCGGGTTCACCGTGAGCATCGTTCTCGGACCCGCGCGCCCCGATGTGGGGTCCTCACAAGGGGCCAACAACTACCGCATTCATTGAACAAAATAGGCAAGGGCTACCCCCTTGTGTGGAGAGGAAAACACGGCAAACGGTCCTACACCAGGAATCACCAATACCAGCCCCTCTCTGAGTTCGCATGTCTGTCTGTGCGGACCGTGATGTTTATTAGACCTCCACGGTAGAATGCCATCTGCATGGGTCAAGGTTGTGAAGGGCATTCGGTTCGCGGCGGAGTCTTGAAAATTGCCAGGGCTGGTGCCCCTTATGCATTACCGCTAGACCGATAATCCGCTCACTGGAGAGTGGCATACATCCCGTCTGAGATGGCCGTCCATTCAGAAGAGGGAGTCCACATTGGCTGAGCCTACAACATCTGCTTGGAACCGGATTCAGATGCGAGGTTTGCGCCTGGAAAGTAGGTAAGAGCTAAACAGGGAGAGTGTTTTAGCCACAGCGACCACCAGACGAATGTGAAGTTATCCTTTAACGGATATAAGTGCACAAAAGACAGGCTCAGGGAAGCTACGGGTTTTTGAGGTCTTGAAAGTTATGCCTTCTTCGATGGAGCGGGAGGTCGATTGGTGAGTGGAAGTTGTCGATAAGAGAGGCAAATCAGTGTGTTGTGTTGTCTGTCCTGTTGGTCCCCCATCCATCCCTTGGCCAAAACAAGGCGACACGAGGAAAATTTCTCGGTGACCAGTCATCATGGCGGGATCAGCGCTCTCTAGGCTGACCAGAGAACGATAGGAATTGTATAAATCGATAATTTTGGTAGGGCGGGGGGAAGAACGGAGGACTGTGAAGAAAGATAACAGGGGGGGGGAAAGCCAAGCCAACCTACGGGGTGAAACGAGATGAAAACCTCAGCAAGATTGTGATTTTGGAGGGGGGACCATGTGAATGAAAACGAACATGGAAACCATCCGCAGAACGAAGAGCATCACTCATCAAAGAACGTGGAGCTCGTAACGGCATGTTGTAGGGTCTCAATGGAACGATAGCTCAACTGTGGATCAAGGCTGGACGTGATGAAAATTAGGTTTCTCACTGAGGAAACACACGCTCGCACGCTTCGCGACCAATCATACCCCAGCTACAGCGAGTCCTTGTACTTTTCCCGGAGATAAATCGCCACCATATGGCAGTGGGGGGCAGGAGGCGCCGAGTTGGGACAGCAGGACGTTGATGTCGATATGAATGATAGGTGATCCACACATGCTGGGTAGAATGAATGTCATACCGTGGCGTTGGACTTCCGACGGAACAGCCCAAGAACCAGATGATGAAGCAAGAGAGCCGAATGAGGGCCGTCGGTTCCGTAAGATCCGTGAACGCAAGAGCCAGTTGATTAGATTTTTGATCAAATAAAGTTCTGCGTGACGGGTCGACCTTAGCACAGGAGGCGATGCTGCGGATTGTGAGCGATGTCTGGACGGCTGTCAGTGAAAAAAAGGCGGTCTGAAGTAGGAACTGGAACGGCGGATGACATTCGCAGGGGGAGTCCGTATTGAGAACCGCCATCGCAGGTAGGCCCGCAACGGCGCTCGGAGGCGATCCTCTGGCTGTGCCCGAATAAGTCGGATGTGCCACAGGATGGACAGGCATGGAATGAGTTTCCGTCCTGTACCGTCAAAAAAAAAAGCACTGTGAGTCCTTGATTATATAAAAAAGGAGCCGAAACCACAGCATGCGGTAGGTAGTAGCAGAGAGAGATGGACGCAACAACACATGCAATCGTGCTGACGGTCGGCGGCGATGCCAGTCTCCACGTGACTGGGGCCACGTGGATCGCCTATGTTCCACGCTATTGGCGCGAGAACCCGGATTCGGCCGATCCGATTGTATCGCGGGTGTTACACGCACGGGACGATCGTGCAGCTAATCCTTTTTCTATCGCGTGTCTCCTGAACCTCCTGAACCTGACTTGATCGAATGTCGTATGACTTCTTCGGATCTTGGCGCTCTTATCCATCAATCTATGGGCCATCGCAAGCGTCTCCAGTAAGTTGGAACCTTGCGCTCACTCGAGTTTAGCGCAGAAGTTCGTTGTTCTATCGGCACCGGGTCACGAGATTCCGAGTCGGCGAGACGTCCCAACCCCCCATTTTGCCTTATACTTTCTGGAACGCTTATTAATCGTTACGACCCGACCATTGTCGTCCGCACTTCAGAGACTGAGAAAGCACCTCGCGAGGAAATGAAAAAAACTTCTGTGGCGCCATACAGCTCAGGGAAGACGGTGTATTGTTGATTATCCGGGGCATACAGGCCATCGGGCGACAATGCGTGAATGAAGCATGAAATTCGGAATCCACTAGCTCCCCGACAATGTTGATTGGAGAAAGTTGTTGGAATGAGAAATGGCATTGGCGCTGTGCTAGTGCTAACAGAGCCGATGAATGTAAACGGGTGGCCTGATGTGAGGCATGCATGAATGCCCACGCTTACGTTATTCAATGACGCTTTGGTGCTTTACGCCGCCACCGCCCGTCGCCCGTCGCCCGAGCCTCATCCCGCTTTGTGCTACTCCGCCATTTGACTGATTCCCTCTGTGAATTGAGAAAGCGATCCACGTGAATCCCACGAAATCATTGCAGTGGCATTTTTTACCCCAAACTCACTGCAAGAGCCACATGCGACGCACTTCTTAGCCAGCGGAATCTCGAGTGCGTCCTTCTTGACCTGTTGGGCCGATGTTGATTGCCTCGCGCAGCACATGTAGCATGTCCGGCTCATCATCGTGCGCCTGGATGCGACATCGAGGGGCACCTGGGTTCCAGCTGTCAGCCTAAAGAGCTCTCCTCTTCGTTGCTGTGGTGTTGTGTTTCAGATGTAGAGGGACCACCCCTGGCCCTTGATCGTCTGGGGGATGCTCGTATCAAGCTATTGTATTTGGGGCATCGAAAGCCACCGCAGCTGGGGAGTTGACATTCGCAGCTACTTTTTGGCTGAATCGGTTTTGCTTCCTCATGGCACCACGGCACTCGCTGCAAGTCGAAGATTTCCAGGAGGATCCGAGAACCCTGCAACTGTGCAACGCAAAGCGGACTTATCCCCGATTGCAACTTTCATATCCCCTCGTTTGGGTCGCCGGACACCACAAGAATGCGACGGATTCTAGACGATAGGATTCCCATACATAGACAGCCCAGAAGACACCTTCGTAGATTTCGATCACTCTCACGTATCATGTTTACATAACTCACGATTGCTGCCCCGTATCAGGGCGTTGTACGACACCAACCCAGGGTGTGAGAATCTGCTTGCAACAAGTTCGCGACGTTTGTACCTGTTCCGATGTCACTCGGATATGCTCATTTGATTGATGCAAGGCAGCTCGACAGAGATTGCGCATAAATTTCCGTGGCCCAAGCAGGTTACCGTAGACCTGCTGTGTAAGAAAGCCTGTAAGCTCAATAAGCAATGTGACTTGCTCTGACTCGATGCACCACATGACACAGGCTGAACGTCTTCTGTTATCTTTCGATTTCGAATGGTGAGGGCTGTGCTGTGCACGACCCGACCGGCGGCGCTTGCCCACTGAATCTATTCGGAGGTCCATTCTGATCGCAGAAAAAAGTCGTTAACTACATCCAGATGACCTGCGAGACACGCTCGACTCGTGTGTGACGTCCCAGTGTGCGGCTCGCAGGATCTGAATGCGCTGGACAATCTTCGAACCACGGCGCCCAGCAATCCAGATATTCGTATTGGTCAACCTCGGCCGAGATGGTGGACCAGTGGCGTCAGTATAACGTTTGAGAAAGAAGCAGACCGAGCGCGGTTTTTGACGTCTTAGTTGATGATCATGGAACCCCGGAAGATCATGACGTGACCCACGGAGGTCACCTATCTAAAGAAGACCACACGACAGGTTGTGTTCAGGACACCTAGGGCATGTTGGGGAAGCCGTAAAGAAGCAAAGGTAAGGCATAGACGCACGTCGTTGAAATGCCGGCGAACTGACTGGCTACGCATCGATGTAACTCAGGATCAGAGTATGCTGGTGACCGTCTCTAAGGACATAGATCCGTTGGACCCCGAGTTGAATAAAGGATGGCAGCGTGAGATCCCTGAGTCGCATGCTGACAGAGATAGATCCCTGCACGAAAATGAAAGCCGATACGTTCACCCAAATTATAATCGGTCAAACCCAGATATAGTATAAACTAGCCATCAACCGCCAAACAAGAAGACAGACATCCGAAGGACGCGGGAACGGGAACCGTGGCGCCGACAGCTCGGGCGGGGCATCCCAAATACTAGAGCGAACCAAAATGGAGGACAGCAAGGTAGGCGAGAGAGCAAAGCACGATCCAATCAAATGACGGGTGGATGAAAAGGGCAAGCCTGCGGAAGAAATGGTTCGGCGCACGGTGCCAGATTAGGAAATTGAGGCGGTGAAGGATGTTTGGGATTTCCGATGGGACTTGGCCTTGGAATTTCCAACGTGTGGCCGAGGGGTATCAGTGAGGATGATCTCGGCCTTCGGCCTTCTTATTAGGGAGTCTAGTTGGTGTGTACAGGAGAATGGGTTGTGCAGAGGATTGGGATGACAACACAAAGGTCGACGACTGCAAGTCGAAACAGTGAGATAAGGTGCAGTGGCGTCGGGCTGGTCGGCGTGGGATTGGGGCCGGGATATGCCGATATGCCGTAAGAAGGGAAAGTGGCGGCGCCTGAACGAATCTGGAGCGCTGTCCCCTCTCGGAGTGCCGAAGCACACACACACACACACATGCTCTCGCCTCTCTCGCCTCCTCGATCCTTCCCTCCCTCCCTCGCTTATCGCTTCCATTCACAATTCCCAATTCATTTTACGCTCCTGTCATCCTGTCACCACAACTTATCCCCTTCGTCACTACGCACCGCCCGTCCGTAGTGCTGGGCAATCCGGGGGGCGTCAATTAGCCCTCTGCTTCTCGATTCCGTAGCTCTGTCCCAGTCTTTTGGTCTCCCCAATGCATCCGACGGCTCATCAAGAAATGACCAAAATCAGCTCAACCGACTTGGTAGGGTCTGATACTGACGCCCCGCAGCCCTATAAATCATGATCAGATTCTTCATCCTGGAACACATTTCGCCTGCCCCGCCTTCAGGTTTTGATCTCGTACCAACATCACGTCTCATCTCTCTCTCTCTCTCCTCCTGTAGATCCTGTAGCAGGCCATATCTACCTGCCTCAAGCCCCCAGCTCCTATCGTCTTCAAACCGCCAACCCACTAGGTGGAGTGGACGAACTAGAGGACCACTGTCTCTTGCGGCCCGTCGTCTTGGGTGGTCTCAAAAATGTCCTACCGTTCAGAAACGACGACCTTTGTCCCCAGGTATTCCCCCTCTCGATTCTCCTCTGGGACGCACACCGATCATCTTCACGACCAGATATGCTGACGGCAATACCCTCAAGCTTGAGGGTCCCGTTTCTCCATCTCCGATCTTACCCATGACAATGGCCACCCGCTCGCCCCTGTCCTCGCCGTCATGGGACATATCCTCCGAGTCCTCCGTCGAGTCTGGCTTTCCACCCGGCGTACCCACCGCTGAGCCCATCCCCGAGCAAGTCGGGTTCGGAGGCATGTATTACGACCAACTCCAGCATGGCAGTTATCAGCGCAGGTGGGAGTTTTCTGGGCACGATAATGGTCCGCCGTCCCGAGCTTTGGAACACTGCGCGGACGTCCCTGTTTTATCAAGTTCGCACGACGTTGGCTCAAGAGGCGAATTCACACGTCAATTTCCGGGACATGGGACCGACGAAATAGCTTACACCGACGAAGCAAACACGAAACTCAGCAACAGAATACGTCGCCAGTGTCACAACTGCAAAGCAACTGAGACCTCGACGTGGCGTCGCTCTGTGCTCAGTCCCGGGAAATTGGTGGGTCACTGAAACGAATTCTCTGGTCAATTCAATCCTGAGGCACGATCTTTGCAGCTATGCAACAAGTGCGGCCTCTTTGAGCGCACGCACGCCATTCCACGCCCGAAAAAGTTCCCACGCAGACGGACCCACGGCCCAAAAGCTGCACGACCTCTCACTGTACATCCTGACATGAGGACTCCCCATGGGAGTGGCTTCGAACATCAACATCGTCCTGCCAAAGACGCCCATTCGCCCACCTTGCCCATCACCACGCATCTCCTGCACGCATTGGATCCTATAAGTGGTGAAATATTCCCACAACGCTTGCCATGGAGCTCTCCAAATGCCCCTGAGACAACCTCTGCCCGGGTTGGCCGCTGCTACGCTACCGCTGAACAACCGCCTGTGTACAATGCAAATGGCCAGTTGCCATCCACCGCGCTGCCTGGAACTATATGGATATAGGGCCCTCCTTTGAATGTCTAGATCGAAAATCACACATTGGATATTGTCTATATATTCGTTCCCAGCCAAACAGGGCTTCTGTGGCGCCATTGTACTTGTACGTTCCAAGGATACGCGATTCTACTTGTTCCATTCTTATTCAGACGCATTGTATCCTATCGTTCTCTCGGCGGCCGCATGGACAAATTTTTCATGGACTTGAGTATAGCACCATGTAAGAAGTAGGGTATATTCGCCCCCGACAGGTCGCTCGCGACACGTGGCAAGGGGAGGAGATAGATATCTATTTCGGCATTGCTACAACATACCACTCGCTTTGTTATTTTCCATTACTTGTCCTTGATCAGTTAGAAATGAAAAGAGTGATCATAGTCACAGGGGCGACGCCGCTGTCCTGGCACGCGGTTGGAGGATGAGTGTGGTGCAGCCCAAGAGCGACATGGCACTGTGCGATTAAATAACGCGGACCACTAAGCAGCAGCGTTCATACCTAGACAACTTTCAGCTTATCGACCTCGAGGCGTCGGAGCGCTCGGTTGGATTCAGCAGTCTCGCGTGTTGGGAAGAAGCGGCCCTGCAGCGGCTTACTGGCGAGCTCAAGTCTGACAGCGACCGTGACTGGGCGGCTCGCCTGCCGAAAAAGAACGGAGTGCAGCGCGTGGATCTCAAACACGAACGGTGGTGGCAAGGGGAAACCCCCACGTCACTACACCGCTCATCGTGGCCAGGCTCACTCCATTCGGCGTCTTGTGGCGGCTCATCCGAGCGGCTTGAATGGTCGATACCGTAAACGAATTCACCCGCCGCCGTGATCGTGGGATCTCAGGCTCAGGGCCGTGGGGGGGTGGGGGGGGGGGGGGGGATGCTAAGCGCGACCTTTACACGATCAGGATCATGATGACTGCCACGCCCAGGGATTACGACACGACGCCGCAAATCTACAGCGTTTACCTAATCGCCAATGAAACTGATCCCCGGAGCGTTCCAACAACTGCTCGACCACTCCCAGCGACCCTCCTTCGCTCCTCTCCTCACCCCTTCCCCCGCCTGCCATTCCGACCCTCAACCTCGTACGCGGACGCCGATTGGCGGTACGATAACTTTCGAAACGGAATCGACGAGGCGGCCGATTCGAGTCAAGTCGGTTACGAATCCGTTATATACCGAGTGATTGCGCTCCGACGTGTATCAACCGTCAGCCTCTCTTTATCAGTGGTAAGGGTGGGTGTTTCTCGTTTCGTTTTGAAAGCCTGACCCGTTCACAGCCGTTACAGTGGGTTTTTTTTCCCTTCTCGGGCCCGCGTCCCCTCAGGGGCCCAGGCTATCCCCACAGCGGTGCAAGTGGTTGGAGCTGGGGCTCTGTGCAAATTCGTACGATAAAACCACCGAGATGTAGGATGTCGTCATCCCCCAGTCTGAACTGCCCATGGGCGTCGCATCTCATCAAACCCGTGATGGACCTAGTGGAAATATGGCATAGTAGGGACTCGGCCCCCCGGGT
Source organism: Russula earlei (assembly GCA_025769875.1). Lineage (NCBI taxonomy): Eukaryota > Fungi > Basidiomycota > Agaricomycetes > Russulales > Russulaceae > Russula > Russula earlei. The sequence goes on along the minus strand of JAGFNK010000184.1, from coordinate 64,357 downwards.
ATTTCCGGCCGTGCTTGCCCACCCACCACCTAACCCACCCGTCGACGTCTGAACTCTGCTCGTCGCGTCAGGGCCTGTATGACCTCCCGAACCAATCCTGTTGGCATTAACATGCCGGTCATCATCACGGTGGTCCGGTGCAGGCCCTCCAAAGCTCGCCATGTGTCATCCCACCGTTTGTCCCGATGTAGTCACATTGCCAAAATTCAATCCCATCCCCTTCTTCGCGCCGAGACCTCCCCCCAAGGATGAACCTCGGCTGAGGTGCCAGCGCATCCACAGGGACGCATACCATGACTGCCGTTGCGGATCTTCCGACTAATCGTTCCGTTCTGGGTTTCGAACGTGCGACGGGACGAACGACGTTTCCCTTTGAACCTTACATGCGTGTTCTGCTGTGATCTCCCGTTTTGAGAGGCTAATCTTCGTTCGAGCCACCCCGCCACTGATAGTCGTGTTTCTGATACGCGTAGATGGAGTCATACACAGAAAAGGAAAAAACAAAAGCGAAAACAAAAATTGTCGAGCCCCACCACCACCATCATACCCAACCAGCTATTCTCGATGATCCTTATGCTCATCTTCCTTCTTCATCGCGGCCATCGCCAAATCCCGGCTCTGCGGATTTTTTGCCGTACCTCGGTGATTAGCAAGACATGATGAGGGCTCTACCCCCTTTCCCGCGTGTTCGCTACTCCCGTCTCGACTACTCGGCATAGCGCATGAACCCCCAGCCTTCTTCTCCCTTGCCGCTTGCTCGCATCCGGGGTGCCATGCCACGAATGAACCACGATTTTGCTGACGCTGCGTTATCTGACGCCTCGTTTCCCCGAATATTCCAGAAACTCGTCCGGTACGCAGGGTATTTCCCAAATAACGCCTCGTGCGTCGCCTCGCTCGAGCACAAGACCCGGAGAAACCCGCCTGGAAGAAAGAAAAAAAAAAAAAGACGAACCTTGCCTGACGTCTCCCCAACTGCCGCTGCCCCACGGGAAGGAAAACCCCAAGTCAGCGTGGGATGGGAACGAATCGATCGACCCCCGACACCGCCTTTCCGTCCGCGGTCCGAGAAGCGGGAAAGATACGTCCCGCGTCCCAGTTTGCCCGCGTGACCATCCCCGTTACCTTGTTGGGCCCTGAACACTTTTAAGTTAATGTTCACTCACTCCCGCGACTTCCATTTAGCCTCCCGTGAGACATAGGTTTGTCCGCGTCCGCGGAACCCGCCTGCTGCCGCGCGTATGGTATGGTGCATTGCGCCATGTCTCAAGTAGGACATCATGAGAATGTGGAGGCTTTAACCGAACTGAGCCACAGTTGGTTACAAGACAGTGGGTCCTGATGTCGTGGCACATGCACGGTAGACATACGCGTGTGTGTGTCGTGTTTGAAACAACGGAATATAGAGTTCATCCAACATCGGGAGGGACAGTTGCATGGAATGGAAGATCCGCGTGCCCCCTACACATCATGCAGGCCTGATGTTTCAAGAGATTCTGTTCAGCTGCGATGTTTTCCGATCAGGAGGGGTGTGTGTGGCATTCCACCACTGCGGTTTATTTTGTCGACTGCCGAGGCGTGGGTATATGTGTAAACTGTCATGTGTCAACTGGTAGAAGAAAATGTCTCGGAACAAGTGATGGCACCACGAGGAGGAAAGGAAAGGTGGGACACAGGCAAGGGCCATACCCTAAACAGACCCGTTCTTTGCCAACGGCACACGATCCTCGTCCCTGAGAACATCTGCCTCCGTCGCTAATAAAATCTTCCCTCTCCAGAACGCGAGCGCGGTCAGCACGACCAACACCACCCACAGGACGCACACCACGACAACCATGATGGCGTGCAGGACGAAGAAGAAATGGATCCCAAGGTCGTCGCCGAGGACGCGCAGACACGAGATCCAACCCACGTTCGGAAACGTCAGGGCCCAACCTGAAAAAAAAAAGAAAAAAAAAGGGGGGGGGGCGTGAGCCGTAAGCCACGGTTGTTCGACGTATGAGGTGCAATGAGCGACGTGAGAGAGGAAGGAGCGGAGGGTCTGGACTGACATCCTAGGATCTCGCTGAGGTCCATGCGGACTGTTGATAAATACGGCAATATGCCGAACACGAAGAAGAAAATGGACAGTCCGAAGAGGAGGAGTCCGACCAGGACGCTCGAGGAATACCAGATCTCGCCAGCTAGAGGAGTGACGAGGTCGTGCTGCGAAAGGCTGAAGGGAGGAAGATGACAAAAGGGCCAAAAAAAATAAATCAGCTCTCGCGGACGGTAAGTGAGAATGTGGTGGAGGGGTCACAACTGACATTTCGCGAGAATAAGATCCGAGGAGGAGCAGCGTGAGCGCTGTAAACCCAGGTGGGCCGCAAGCGTCAAATACCCCATTTGCCTGATGATCCTCCATTAATCCGGTCTGTGGAATAAGCAGGGCACGCTAGGCTCGTTCATTCGCGCCTTCAGCACTCATGGGGACGCACCGTCATGATCCTGCAAAGCGGCAGATACTTCGTCAGCATGGATGATCGAAAAGGGCGCACGAAATGGGACGTGTACCGAAGAATATATATGCAAATGTAGAACGTGGTCATGAAGAATCCGACACTTTGGAAGAAGTAGCCCACGAAGAGCACGCCGACTGCGCGAGAATCGGAGGGATCCAAGACACGCAGAACGTTCGCCGCAATCACACCGACAAACATCTACATTTCATTCAGTCGACCCTTGGCAACAAGTCTGACGTGACATCACCATAGGGAAGATCTATGTGAACGAGTCAGTGTGGCATGTCTACGAATCCCAAGTTTGACTGCGTACCAAGAGAACCCACGCGGGCGTAAAGGTACCCCCGTCGTGGGGCTTGTTGTACCAGATCATCAACATCGGGAAGCACACGGAAACGGACAAGAAGACGTAGATCCTGGTCACGATGGGTACATGTTAGAAGGGAGATCAACATGTGTCGGGGAGTCATCTACCAGAAGAAAACGTATATCACTTCTGGAGAAAGATGGCCCGGAATTACACCATAATTGATGGAGCCGATCACGATTGTCGAAAAGGATAATACCTGGTGTGTGAAATTGGACTCCGGAATGAACTGAGTGCGGTATTGGCTCGTACGATGAAGGGAACATAGACGCCTTTGACTGGATCGCATATTAAGCGCCTAGACTGCCGTGGATACACTGTAACGTTTAACACAGAGACGGAGAATTAGGACATAAGACAAAAGAGTCGCACATATTGCTTGGAGAAGGAGTGTCGTGGAGTTGATTAAGAAAATGGAGAGGTTTAAAAAGAAAAAGAAGGCCTCGACAGTCGTGAGAGCTCCTGGATGTTCTTTTAGACCCGACAGTGTGACATAGACTGCGCCTGTGCCCATGCCTATTGGGAACTATAAAAGGAATAAACAACACGATTCCACTGCTTGGGCGAGTAGACGGACCGCTTGCCAGGACCATCCGTGAATACGCCGTGCCAGCCTGCTGACACGCCGTGTGGAGGAACCCTTGGGACATGGCTGTTCCGAATTCACCACCGGCGACTTCTCCAGGGGTTTGAGACAGGAAAGGGACGATTGGGACCCGTCACTCCCATTGGACCCGCGCTTTGAGGGTGAACCAGAAATAAACATGGGTGAGAAAGACATCGCGAAGTATGGTGGACAGGAGGGACGACTCGAAGAAAAGAGGACAAAAAATCAGAGTCCCAAACGGAATCCGACCAGCGGACCGTGCGAGAAATCGAGAGGAAAGTGTAGCGTACGACGAAGGCGGACACGGGATTGTCCAACGCGAAAAGAGGATTCGCGCTCCGGACAGTTTCAAGTCAATGATGCGCGTGAGGTCCAAATTGAATATTGGACATCGATTAGGCTTCTAGAGTGCCATGACAAGAGGTCGAGGCCCAGACCGGGGTGATACCGACCGGTACAATATCCACAATGCTTTTTATAAATGTCGGATAATCACTATCGTTGGTCATACAAGCCTTCGTGAGCCGAGCCCGAGCCGTATCTGAGCAAATACGACAAACCGTTCAGAGATGGTTCCAATGCCAAGAATGATTACGCCCTGCATTCCGCGAAGTTTGGTGAGCCTCTGGCACGCTCGGGAAGGGGTGTAAATGGAACAAGTTTTCACGATACACCGTGAGCGTGGACAAACTCAGGCCGGCCTTGACAGGTTAAGAGGTAGAGCATGCATCGCGACAATGGCCGAGCAGTCATTGCGCCGCCATCACTGAGAGTCGTGTCAACAATCATGTACGACCAACTTCACTGGACAACATCCATACTCACCTCGGTGACCGAGGACCTCCACCTCAACAGAGCTGTTTCTCAGTTGAGCTCATTCGGGGACCAACATGATGTATGAGATCTGATGCTGGCCGAATGAGCGTTGCGCCGTCCATGTGTGTGATGTGGATCAGGAGAAAAGTAGATCATGTCAGATCGACCTTGACACCCACTAGAAATCCTCTCTTCCTTCGCAGCCAACCTCTCAAACTCACCCTGCGTCGACACCCTGGCCAACCGCCCTCAGGCTCTAGATTTTGCCTCATACATCCAGGCCCTCTCGACCACCGCGCATGCCAGGGACGAGGGGACACGAAAGCATGGACGACCTCGCCCTAGGTCCCGAGGCTGCAAAATCGAACAGCGACCTGCCATCCCGCAGTCATCATCGCTGCTGGGAATCACGGAATCAGAGAATCCCATGCAGATCTCGACGCCGCCCTCATCGCCATTTCCCACCGCGGCCAAGCCCTCCTCAACCTCCAGCTCCCTCAAGTTTTACAATATACTCCATCAACCCGGGCAGTCACCCATCTAGGCCTTCACCAACTTCCGCACATGCATGGCCTCGGACCTGATCTGAATCCTCATTCCTCAGGAATCCTAACGTGAAAGGTCGTCTTAGCGGGTGTAAATCCCTTCCCTTGAAGCCTCGATCGCGGAATCAAATGTTTTGTCGACCTCGCCGCGGGAACAAACTCTTTCCCTCCCAACCAACGGGAACCCCCCTCATCACATCATCGCATCCCCAAAAAAAAGATCAGCCAAAGAGGCCGCCATCGCCGCATGGCAAGCTCGTTGACACAGCTCTGATAGATAGATGATCCCACCGGGCACACGTAGCTCGCCAATCCCCCCCCCCCCTCCTCATCCCCATCAGGCGAATCAGCTCCGTCACCGCTCCAGGTCTCTTCCGGCTGTGCACTGGCCACGCGTCAGTTGGTTCGTACTTGGCCCGTTTTTGTCCTGGTGCGCCCACATGTCGCTCAGAACGTAGCGCAAACTTGCAAATCATTCACACGCCATCCGTCAGCATCACTGACCCCGCCTGTCGTCCGACCTCCCATCTCCTCCTCCACTCTTCACCCATGCGTCCTCAGTTCTGCTACATCGCATCCGCCACCGCCACCGCGCTCTCTCGCTCCGCCTGTCATCGCCTCCACCTCTAGCATCTCCAGTTCCCAAGCACCTGTCCCCAGCTTGTTCGCAGCCGCCCCAGTCGCGCCGTCGTCCAGCCCGCAGTCGCCATATCATTTCTTTTCGTCACGCAACACCTCCATCACTATGCAGAGTCAGAACCGGAACTACGGTGGGAGCTAGAGGACTTCTCCAGCGTCCTCCCCGAGGCTACGCATGCGCGATAGGGAGGACGTGTAGGGAGGACGTGTTCCAGTATGCGAGCCCCTTGTCCACGTGTCTGACAACGGCTGCGATAGGTTATGGAACTTTGGACACGACCGGAGGATGACCTCCCGACGTCTCGATCCCTGACGCATGAACGAGAGAAGAGGTTTGTTCCCTGATTTCCGAGAAGTGTTCAGCGCATAGTCGCGATATTCTCTCAACATCCCGACGACATTTGTTGCAGTCGGTCTTTTAGTGGTCTATTAATATTTTAAGTATCAATGGACGGGCGACCGGGTAACACCAAGACTTAGGCAACCACAACCGAAAGTCCCATCAGTCTGGTTTGGTTGGGTTGCTGGTCTTTTTTTGGTCCTATAGACCAGACTTTCAAACACTAGTTTGGGTAGCAATGGATGTACATGAGACTTCCAATTGCTTCTCTGTATGAGGTCTTCCTCATCTCAGCAAGTTTGGCCAGGCTGTGCAGGCAGTCATCCCTGGAGTATGCCACTCCTGGGACCATGGGTGTGTTGATTGGCTTCATGTCTTGAAGTGCAAAACATGAGAGGATGCTGTCAATGTATGTTGTCTGGGATAGGGATATGGTTTGCATGGATTAATTGCATGACACTTTGATGCCTATGAGCCAATGGATGGGCCCCAGGTTGGTGAGCATGTACTTGGTGTTGAGCTTGGTTTTGTATTTGGCAATCAACTTGGATGAATTGCCTGTGAGAGCACAGTTGTTGACATGTATGGTGAGGAATCCTCACATGAGGATGAGGAGGTGGTGGCCTTCACACACTCTCAGGTCTGCCTTGCTAATGTGAAAACCCAGTTCAGCAAGAGCACACAAAAGGGTGTCATACCATTTGTTGTCTCTGCCAGTGGGATTGTGGCTGTGACTGTTGGGCTTGATGAGGGTGGATGGATAATGGCACAGGTGTCATGGGGTGTGTATGGTTCCAAGTGTGCCCCAGTGTAGTTGCCATGTGCAACAATGATTCTGAATACTGTAGGGCAGCAGTGAAGGTGATGGTGAGGGCATCAAGGGTTGGTGGTAAGGAGTAGAAGAAGGAAGGGACAATGACTAGTGGAAGATAGGTCAGTGTGCTGTACAATAGTATCCCAGAAACAGAAATGATGGCAGGGAGGGCATGCCCATGCTGTATAGGTGGTAGAAGCTAATCAGGTACTTACCTCAGTGGAACTCCATGTCTCACAGTCTGCCTGGTGATCACACTTTTGTGCAGCAGCCATACCGCAAAGATAGCTCTCAAAGGGGTTTTGGGGTGCTGCACTGTGGTATGGGGAATTGATGTGGCAAAGGGGTACAATAGGCAATTTCTCCTTAAGACCAGACTTATGATGGATAAGAGACTGTTACACCATTTTCCTTTTATGATTACTTCTTACCTTTTGCTATGGACTGCTTGCCTTCATACATCCCTTTACTTACTGGTCTCATGATCTCTTACATCTTGTGATCTTTTCTGCTGTATCATGTGATCCCTACCATCCAGGTAACACCAGATTGTGGTTACTTTCCCTTTGTTTGGTTCTCTTTCCATTTATATTCACTTCTTAGTTTCAACTGTGCAGCACAGTTACTTGATTCTGACTCATTCATGGCCTCATTTCTATGACTCCTACTTATTATGACTCCTACTATACTAGTAGCACAGTCAAAGCGCAGCTATTGCTGCACTTCTCCTGTATATATAAGCTCAGTACTTTGCTACCAAAGCCCTAAGCTTGGTCTCTTGTAGAATTCAACCTACTCTTGTCCAACATATTTGCCTGCAACCCACTTCACTCCTAATCCTCAAACCACATCACACCTCTCCATTTCATCAACTCTTTGCACACACACACACCATCTACCATCTACTCTCCCTCTCCCTTCCTCCCCTAAGAGTCTCTCTTCACTCTACTGAGAAGAGCTCTCCTCCTTAAAGACCTACCTTCCTCTTCTCTCTGCATGTTCAAGGTCTAAGACAGACTTGAATGCATATAGCTAGTGGAACCAGCCCTAGTCTATCCCATTACAAACTTACCCTAGCTTCTCAATGGACCAAGTTGTACTAGGAAGGGTCTATTGGCCATAACCTGTTTAGCATAAAACACTTTGACTGCTGCAGGGATACTTACTCTTTACCATGGGAACCAGCCCATTCTTCGAACCCATCTCTACTATCAAACTCATCTTCAGACTTGTGAACTGGCATGGCTAGTTACCATGACAGAGACTGCACATTGGCAGAACTGGTAGAGGGGTGTTGGAATGGTGGCACAGGTTGCTGCCACCCACAGAAAGCCATTTACATTGCACATGTTTGGCAACATTTGGTCAGGTGCCCCATAGTCACATCTTGCATACCTGTACTGTTAAGATCTGATAGATCTTATTACCAACTCTTAGTGAAAGAGTTGCTTGATATAGTTCAAGCACTAGACTTCGAATCCTTTGATATTATCTCAGGAAGAGTAGATGTAAGAGATGAGAAGGGCCTCTTTCACTTAGAGCAATGACTTGATTTTTAGAGATCTTGACAAGATAGTTATTTCTTGTAAAAGAGTAAGTTGAGCATAAGGCTTGACTGTTGGTACATCAGAGTATTTATACGATATCTTGATAACGGCTGATCTGATTCATACAAAACTTGGGGAGCACATAGCTGAGAACCAGTACTGTACTAATACGACCAACTCTTCAGTCACGCGTCACAAGCCCCCTCTGAAGAGAAGAGATACGGCTCAGGTCACAGATCACAACCAGTTATGAAGACTGTGACAAAAATTGTTAAAAAATTTCCTAAATGGGAATATTCATTTATTTATTATAAAAAAGTGCCTAACACGATGGGCAGGAAGGGATAAGTCAAGTCTGCTTATAGTCAACTCAGTGGACAATAAAAGTAAAATATTTCAAGTGCTGAGTAGGCTCTGTTATGGCCACAAATTATATTACATAAGTAATGACCTTAGTTGAGCACGAAAAATGTGACAAAAAAGGTTAAATATGGAGAGTCTACTCATTCTGGCACAACATTTACCCTAGCCTGGGTAAAAGTTGTGCTGGAATGAGTAGACTCTCCATATTTAACCTTTTTTGTCACATTTTTCGTGCTCAACTAAGGTCATTACTTATGTAACATAATTTGTGGCCACAACAGACCCTACTCAGCACTTGAAATATTTTACTTTTATTATCCACTGAGTTGACTATAAGCAGAGTCGACTTATCCCTTCCTGCCTGTCATGTAAATTTGTTGTCTGTGTCGCTCCCATCATTTGCAACCCAAAATTTGGAGGAATAGAGGATGTTTGCACACTTCTTATGCTTACCGTGTCCTTCTACAGCTTGACTAGCCTGAGTTGTATCAACTACCTCACCTTGAACAGACTTTACTGAAGCACACTCTGCATCTGCAGTTAAAACAAGGCCGCCTTCTTCTCCTGGTATGTACAGCTCGTCATCATCATCGCAATCCATAGAGTTGGAGCATTCAAGTTGTGTATGCGCGGAAACGATGTCTGTCATGGGAACTTCGCTGTCATCACCATGAATATCAATAGCACTCTCTTCAAGGTCCTCCATTTGTTTGAGGGAAGTAAGTGTAGGTGGTGCATGGTGAGGCACACCACCTTGGGAACGTGGCTGTGTGATCTCTACCCAAAACGTTGGGTCCACTGTATAGTGTGCCAGGTCAGGGCACGGGGAGTTCGTGGGGCTTGATCCAAGGGCGGGTACGGACAGGGAGGAGCTTGAGAGCAAGCAGGGATCATGCCCGGAATGCAATGTGCAAGCGAGAGAGAGAGAGAGTGTGTGTGTGTTTTCTTGAAAGAGAAGCGGGAGATTTTGAGGGAGTCAAGGTGATCTTTGGCACATGAGAGGGTTAACGCAGATGCAGAAGCTCTTGATTTGATTCCCTAAGCTACTGTACAGGATGGTAGCTACTTAAATACAAAAGTGCTACTCCAGAATCCTGATCTTCCTACTGCAAATCCGCGAGCGTGAGGCGATGATGTCGGGGGCAAGACACTATGGGCAGCAAACCCTCATGTAGCGTGTTGATGATAACGTATGTGCATCATTTGTGTCTGTGCATGGACATGTGGTGGGCTAGAACAATGCTTGAGGGACGAGTGGGCTGGAGCTGAGGTGAGTGACGTCGACGGCGATTGACTTGAGCCATTGTCATAGTCTGCTGACATGGGGCAAGGACCGCGGCAGGGATGTCATTGAGAGGCAAGTGTGTGAGAGAAGGAAAGGAAGAGGAAATGAAGGGCGAAGGGAGGGTGAGCGCGTGGCGTGGGAGGGAGACGGTACAAGTCATGTGAGTTTCCTGGCCAGTGGGCTCACACACCTTAGAACTGTAACAAGCTCATGAAGTGTTTTTGATGCCTCACAACTGGGATCTGGGAGGAGGGCTTGATGGACATCTATTGGGATAAAGCTGTTCAGTGCAGTCATGGTTGTAGCTGCACGGTCCTCAAAGCACACAACAATTTTTTCAACAAGGATTTAAATAATGTTCAAATCCCGACTCGCACTCAAGTTGTGTGTCAGACCGCTGTCCTGACATTATGTCACATTTTGCCTCTCGGCCCAATCAGGCTTTGAAGAGATGTGAGATTTGTCACACGGTTTTCCCAACTTTGAAGAGTCAGTCGGTCATCAAAATCTGTCACATGTCACAAGCTATGAAGAGTTGGTCGTATTAGTACAGTAGTATCCAAAACTGTAGAGTGCAATCTGAAAGTGTCAGAAACAACTCATGTGTGAGTCACTCTTTCCTAGTATCTGTCATCAATCAGTAAGCAATGAGTAATCAAACAGTAAGCAAGCTAGTAAGCAATCAGTAAGCGAATCACTAAGCAACTGTAAGCAGAGATGAGTTACCAAAGCATAGGTAAGCAAGCAGACAAGAACGCAAACTGAATCCTAACATTTGTCAGGAGAATGTGTGCACAAAGGGGATTGTAGTCACATGGCATGTGTTGGCAGGATGATGGAGGGGGTGACAAGGGAGTGGTGTTGGCAAGGCTGTTCAGCCTTCATGTGGTGCTGATTTGTTGGGAGGGCATCCCCATCATGATTGCAAGGGCATGATGTCTGTTGCTGGCAGGATGGCAGAGGTGCCAGGGAGCAGGATGTGACTTGGGCATCATTGCAATAAGAAGAGCATGGAATGACATTGACCCTCTGTTATGCCACAATTTCCATTTTGAGTATGACAACTTCTGTTATCAAGTAATTTATTCTTGTCATTAAATAATTATATTTATTTTCTGAGTTGTAAAGATGTTCAAGCACTGCTCTGCTGACAAAGTCCAACAGTCCAGATTCAGGTGTCACATTTTTACAAAATTCCAAAGACTACTGTCAACTACTCCTGTCATGCAAGTGACTCCAGAAAATCCTGAATTTCAAAAGTTTGCAAAAGGTTTGAAATTTTGTAAAACTTTCATTGCCATATGGCACAATGGGCAGGAAGGGATAAGTCAAGTCTGCTTATAGTCAACTCAGTGGACAATAAAAGTTCAAGTGCTGAGTAGGCTCTGTTGCGGCCACAAATTATATTACATAAGTAATGACTTTAGTTGAGCCTGAAAAATGTGACAAAAAAGGTTAAATATGGACAGTCTACTCATTCTGGCACAACATTTACCCTAGCCTGGCTAAAAGTTGTGCCAGAATGAGTAGACTGTCCATATTTAACCTTTTTTGTCACATTTTTTGTGCTCAACTAAAGTCATTACTTATGTAATATAATTTGTGGCCACAACAGAGCCTACTCAGATATTTTACTTTTATTGTCCACTGAGTTGACTATAAGCAGACTTGACTTATCCCTTCCTGCCCATCGTGTGGGGCCTCAGAAATTTTATGACTAGTACTTACAAATGTCGTCCACACGAAGATGTACTTAAAAGGCTCGAAAAGTGAGCCAACAAAAGAATTAAGAGAGAGTGTACTGTCCCCGAATTCTCCCTCGCGTGCCGCGTGCCGCTCTCCGCGACCACGTACCGATTGTTGCGCCCTCGGACCTTCATACCAGCCTTATAACTTTCACCAGTCGTAACACCGAACACTTGAGCGAATACGCCTTGCTGTGGTCTCGCGATGTGACCACAATATAAAGACGCGACTGCCGCCACATCCGAGTTCACAGCCTCACCGCGACCACGTCCACCCACACATCTTGAACCACGGGCTAGCAGCAGTGGGCGAGCACATTCCACGGTCACAACCACACACGAGTCTTCTCCGGGCCCTGCGTGTGTTCTCATATCGTTTGAGCCCTTCTTCTAGATACCGTATATCTGCACGCACACCACTCCTCGTTCACTCAATTGAATGCTTCAGGCATCGTGTGTAATACTAGTAAGCGTCATCTCTGGAGTTTCGGTGTCCTTGTGCGAAATTGAAAACGTGCTAAAAGGGTATTTGCCTCTACCCTAGTCCATCATTGCCACCGCGTCCCCTCTTAAGTTCAAGTCTCAAAATCCCACTCCCTTTTGCGTCTACGTCCTCCCCTGCGGACGACAACGGGATATTCGCACTGACGTTGACACCACGCCATCTCCGTAGATTTGATCACCCCCCTTTTCTCCAAATAGCCAGCGCCGTGTCATCGCTACGCTAACCTGAGCCTTAGCGTGCTGTAAGGGTTCAAGTTCTGGCAATGGCAATTGCAGCACGAGGCGAGCGCCTTAGGTTAAATAGACAACAAACCGACTTCGAACAAGAAATCCTTCGCCTTACCGAGGCGATATTCGTTCCTTGGGATCAAATACCCCTGACAATCGTTCAGACATTCCTTCAAATTGCGCTCGCCCTTTCTCGTCGCTCCCGTAAGACCAGGCAGCCCGAGGACGTCAACTGGTGTATTAAGTATCTTCGTTATCTCTATGAGCAACCACTTGACGCCTTCGACCTCCCACACAATATTATCACAGCAATTCTTATAAACAAGTTCGCATTCAAGATCAAGTTGGATCCTAGAAATGTCATTTCGGACATCGAGGAGATGGCGAATCTCTGTCACGAGCTTCTCAACTCTGACATCTCAAAAATCAAACTAACAATTGTCTTCGAGACCTTTGCTCACTCTCTTATTGCAACACAATCCCTACGGAGCTATCTATCACCGTCGGCCTCTGAGAAAGTGATTGAATGCATCAGGGAGGCGAGCGTATGTCTACCAGATTTGCATCGAGTGTCCCTTGCGCTCGCTGTGTCTCTCTTTACGCATTTCGAGATAACTTTGTTGAATGACGACTACGAAGAGGGAATGGCCATCGTTGACAAAATCATTACCTTCCGTGCGCCAGGAGATAGGCCAAGCGAATGCCAGGGACAGGCATTGGAATTGGTTGCCATGTTTGCAGTGGCCCAATCATATAGATGTGGGAAAATGGAGTATATAGAGAAGGAGATTTACCGCTTTCGAACCTTGCTTGCTGGCGCTTCTCTGGATGATCCCGTCCGTCATGTCATCATCGCAGCGCTCGCTTTCCTTCAGCGGCATCGTGATCGTAATTTCGGTGTTGTTCGAAGCGTGGATTCCACCGATTCATCACGTCCAATCCCTCCATTTCGAGAATTGAGTGCGTCCCTCTCCCAGTCGGGCAGAACTAGTCGGGGATCACATTTCGACGCGCTCATGTCATCCACTCGTATCACATATATGGCGGATATTAAAGAGGCTTTCGACTTGCCCTTCCCTCGTTTCATCCTGGTACTGACATTGCAGGCCATACCGTCAACGCCCTCGCCAGGGCCCTCTACAAGGCCTTCTCATGCACCAATAACATCGACTACCTCAACGAGTCAATTTTCGTTCTTCAACATTCTCTCACCATCACAGATGGATCGTTCCGCCAATTCGTGCGGGCTCAAATGCTTATCATATCCCTACATGCCCGCCTCGTCCTTCTCCGCAATGAAGAGGACTTGGACGAAATGATGCAGCTCTTCCATGTGGCGGTCAACAATAAACAGGTGAAGACACCTGACAGGTTCGATATGTCATGCAGATGGGCGCAGTTAGCGCGCTGCTTCGGACGCCCCTGCACCTCAACTGCGTATGACTGTGCCATCTCATTGATGCGTGACACTCTCACCTTCACACCAACCCTCTATACACAGCATTCCCAACTTGCTGCAGTCCCAAATGATCACAGGGTACTACCACTGGACTACGCATCTCATCTGGCTCAAACAGGTCGATTCGATCAAGCTATCGAGATTTTGGAACAAGGAAGGGCGTTACTCTGGTCAGAGATGCGAGGCCTTCGCACTTCAATGGATCAACTCCGTGCAGCCCACTCTCAACTAGCAGACAAACTCGCCGTTGTCAATAGGGATCTTGAGGAACTTACTCTGACTGACTCAAACACCAATGGTGATGGCGGAGATGGACTCGAGGGGATGGATCACATTGGTCTTCTCCTGTTGAAGCAACGAAAGCTTTTGTACGATCGTAGCAAGCTTATTTCTCAAGTCCGATCTCTGCCTGGATTTGAGTCCTTCTTGAAGGCACCTTCCTTCGACACTCTCATTTCAGCTGCATCGCGGGGGCCAGTAATCGTCATCAATCATTCCGAGTGGCGTTCTGACACCTTTATCCTTCTCCACAATGCCCCACCTTCCGTTATCCCCACCTCCGATGATTTCTACGACAGTGCAACAAAGCTCCGGGATCGGCTCACGATATGTAGAATCGAACATGGTATCGACTCAAAGCAATATGAGCGTGTTCTATGCTCTGTACTTGGCGGTCTTTCTGATCTTGTCGGCCGGCCTGTCATCGAAAATCTCCAGTCCCTAAATGTACCTGAACAATCGAGAGTTTGGTGGTGTCCAACATCCGTCTTCTGTTCTCTTCCTCTCCATGCGATGGGTCCAATTCCATCAGGTGATGGTACCAAACGGTATTTTTTCGACATATACATTCCGTCATATACTCCGTCACTATCTGCGCTCATTCAATCCCGAAAACACGGCGAACAATCATTTGCAAAGCCTTCGATCCTTCTTGTTGCACAACCAGACCAATCTCTACTTTCCGCAATCCCGGAGATCTCAGCAATCAAGCGACTCGATACAAAGGTTACCGCACTTGTGTCAAATAAGGCAACACCTTCTGGTGTGTTGGAGAGCCTCCAGGACCATCAATTTTCGCACTTTGCATGCCATGGAAAGCTAGAAGATGGGAAGCCATTTGAGGCTTCGTTTCAGCTTCATAATGGCAAGCGTCTCACGCTACTGGACCTTATTCGATCGCAACTTCCTTCTGCCGAGTTTGCATTCCTCTCTGCGTGCCATACTGCAGAGTTGACAGAAGGAAGCATCGCTGACGAGGCACTGCACCTTACGGCGGCAATGCAACACTGTGGATTTCGAAGCGTAGTTGGGACAATGTGGGGGATGGCCGATGATGATGGACCAGAATTGGTCAAATACTTCTACAAGTCGATGTTCTCGAGAAAACAAGAAGGGATACCGTACTATGAGAGATCCGCAAGGGCACTCCGGGATGCAGTGCGACGACTGAGGAAGAATCGGGTCCCCTTGGAGCGATGGGTGAACTTTGTTCATTATGGCGCGTGATTGGCGGTTGTCAGTGAGTGCAAATTTGTCATGGCGAAGTATGATCGCTAATTGTCTTGGACTTCTTCCCGACCAAGCCTACCCTCTGCATGACACTCCCTTCGGACACCTCTTCAATATATTCTGAATCCATGCTATCAAGCCGTCGCGTTGTAAGTTATGTGTGCGTTGTGTGGGAAGAGGATGTCACCCTGAGGGGAAGATGTAGACTGGAAAGGAGAAGAGGAAGAGGGATGGGGAGAACGGGACGGGACGTGAACGAGTGAGAGGGATTGCGGCGGCCTGCGCGAGATGACCGGATAGAGAGTTGATCGATGATTAAACCATTGAGACGGGTCGACGAACGTACCCATGACGTTCGCGCATGAGGACACCCGTCGTCAATGGCAAGTTTGGAAGCCGTTAGCATATTGGGAAAGTCAGTACCCTCCGTCGACTTGAAGAATGGGGACCTGTGAACGGCGACAACATAAGAGGGCATTTAGTTTGATGGGAAAAGCGATTTTCACTTGCGCTCATGGTACGAAAGGTCGTGGTCGAAGGCTCCTTCCGTTTGCTCTCCCCCGCGTCCCGTGGTCGCGACGACAGGGGAGGTCGAGGTCGCTCCAAGCCATGTAGCCGGTCCTGACATCCATTCGCCCACTCCACTACATGAACATACGGTTCGCATATGGAGGTTATGTGTAAGGGTTGCAACACGGAAATATCTTTGTCGCCTGGGTTGTGGGTAGAGACCGCAGAATACAAGACCATATATAACCGACAGTCAGTCATAAGCAGGCGCCGTTACTGTCCTGTAAACGCTGTATTCGTACCGCCGTGGCTCCATAGGTGTTGGACTTGTTATTGCTTCAGTCAACGTTGCCATGGATGCTAGAAGTTGTAATCTTTTTCAAGAATAGAATGTGTCTCTCGACACTGAAATGGAGGCTCAGACCAGGCCACGGCGATACACGTATCAATCATCACATTGTTTTTGCTTTTTTGCTCTTTTGGAAAGCGTCTGTTCTGTAATTCATACATGGCAGGAGAGACGGATCAGCTATCTAACTGCCATGCCACCAGGACCGCTCGATCTTCCAGCAAACGCGACATTTGTCTCCGATCCCGATGAGGAGATTTTCCTCCTCTACACTCGTCTCGCGACCCTCAAGCCTCCGGACAGCAGCGATCTAGGCAACTTTCATGGCCTTGGATCCGAGAACTCCATGGAAGATGCGCTTCTCGTCCGGATCGAGCTAAAGCCTCCGCCTACCACCCACGAGGTTGCGAACATGTCCGGGGAATCAAAACGGAACACTGGCCGAAAGATCAAGGGGAAGAAAAAGAAGAGCAGCAGGTCGGACATCACGATCGGACACGAGGGAATGCTTGAGTGGGGAGGCAAGGGCCAGCCGGAACCTGTCGTGCTCGAGTACGAGCTCTTTCAGGATAAAACGGCTTTGAGGAGTCGCAGCGGCGATACCGGGAGCGTTCTGTGGAAAGCAAGGTGGGGCCATCACGGTTTGGGTTCCATTCTTGCTTTCTAATGTTGCCGCAGGTGCGTCCCCCCATCTCGATCTTTCTACACACTTCCCGAACCCCTCATGTGCCTCAGCATCGAGTTTCTATCGTTGGTATTACATCAACTACACTTCCCGGAACCAACTCGCACTGGCTTGTTCGACTATGCGAAGCTCAGTCAAACCCACATTCTTGAACTCGGGTGCGTGCTTCTAACACATCACAGACACAGCACACACACTCACGCCATCGTTTTCACCTCTGAACAGAGCCGGAACGGGGCTCCTCGCACTCGGGCTCAGCTCTCTGGTGCGCCGGTACACCGCGACGGATGTACCCGCGCTCGTCCCCCTTCTCCGTAAAAACCTACTCTCCGTAACCCCCACAACTGCCAACACGGTCACGGTAGCAGCGCTCGACTGGACCCTCCCCGCGCGGCGCCAAGTCGATGTCTGCGCAGACCCGCCGGACGTACTGCTTGTCGTGGACTGCATCTATCACCCGACGCTTGTACCCCCGCTGCTTGGGACGATGACCGCACTCGCGGAGCCGCGGCGCACGGTTGCGCTCGTAGTGGCGGAGCTGCGCGCTGAGGATGTGCTGCGGGGATTTCTGGAGGAATGGATTGCGCTTGGGTGGCGCGTATGGAGCGTTGGGGAAGGCCTCTTAGGACCACGTTGGGGTATGTGGGTCGGATGGCGCGAGACGTGGGTTGCGGAGTAGGTTGGTCGCAGGGTGGATAGATGGCTGAGCGATTCCTTTTGAACGTTGTGGGCGGTCGAAGTCCTGGTCACCGCGAACAGATCCCGATAAGCTTTTGCTTTGCACATCGCAAGTTATTGAGACAACACATTTTGCGTCCTGTAGTACGTAGTCAACTGTCTTTAGACTTGCACTATTTTGCGGCTCATAAGCAAGTCCAGTAGTGCCGTCAAAATAGTCAGGGGGGACATACAGAAGTTGCAACATTGGGCCCGCCAATCACGAAGTTGTGTGAGCAGTGGTCGCGTGGTTTGTACTGCAACTTGTCCTGCCAAGCTTGTGATACTTGTGGCACTGACCTACTGGTGCACCAGAGAAAAGCTCGGAAATCCCCGGCAGTAACCTGTGTTCTCGCTGTTGCGCCGTAGCTGCACTTCCAACACATTCCACCACTGCGGTTTATTTTGTCGACTGCCGAGGCGTGGGTGTATGTGTAAACTGTCATGTGTCAACTGGTAGAAGAAAATGTCTCGAAACAAGTGATGGCACCACGAGGAGGAAAGGAAAGGTGGGACACAGGCAAAAACCATACCCTAAACAGACCCGTTCTTTGCCACCGCCACACGATTATTGTCCCTGAGAACATCTGCTTCCGCCGCTAAGAAAATCTTCCCTCTCCAGAACGCGAGCGCGGTCAGCACGATCAACACCGCCCACAGGGCGCACATCACGACAACCATGATGGCGTGCAGGACGAAGAAGAAATGGATCCCAAGGTCGTCGCCGAGGACGCGCAGACACGAGATCCAACCCACGTTCGGAAACGTCAGGGCCCAACCTGAAAAGAAAAGAAGAAAGAAAAAAAAGGGGGCGCGTGATCCGTAAGCCACGGTTGTTCGACGTATGAGGTGCAATGAGCGACGTGGGAGAGAGAGGAAGGAGCGGAGGGTCTGGACTGACATCCTAGGATTTCGCTGAGGTCCTTGTGGACTCTTGACCAATACGGCAACATGCCGAATATGAAGAGGAAAATGGAAAGTCCGAAGAGAAGGAGTCCGACCAGGACGCTCGAGGAATACCAGAGCTCGCCAGCTAGAGGAGAGACGAGTTTGTGCTGCGGAAGGCTGAAAAGAGGAAGATGACAAAAAGGCCAAAAAAAAAAAAATCAGTTCTTGCGGACGGGAAGTGAGAATGTGGTGGAGGGGTCACAACTGACATTTTGCGTGCATAAGATCCGAGATTGAGCAGCGCGAGCGCTGTAAACCCAGGTGGGCCGCAAGCGACAAATGCCCCATTTGCCTGATGACCCTCCATGAATCCGGTCTGTGGAATAAGCAGGGGACGCCAGGCTCGTTCATTCGCGCCTTCAGCAATCGTGGGGACGCACCGTCATGATCCTGCAAAGCGGCAGATACTTCGTCAGCATGGATGATCGGAAGGCGCGGATTGGGACGTGTACCGAAGAATATATATGCAAATGTAGAACGTGGTCATGAAGAAACCGACGCCTTGGAAGAAGTAGCCCACGAAGAGCACGCCGACTGCGCGAAAATCGGAGGGATCCAAGACACGCAGAACGTTCGCTGCGATCACACCAACGAGCATCTATATATTTCATTCAGTCGACCCTTGGAAACAAGTCTGACGTGACATCACCATAGGGAAGATCTATGTGATCGAGTCAGTGTGGCATGTCTACAAATCCCAAGTTGGACTGCGTACCAAGAAAGCCCACGCGGGCGTAAATGTACACACGTCGTGGGGCTTGTTGTACCAGATCATCAACATCGGGAAGCACACGGAAACGGACAAGAAGACGTAGACCCTGGTCACGATGAGTACATGTTAGAATGGAGATCAACATATGTCGGGGAGTCGTGTACCAGAAGAGAACGTATATCCCTTCTGGAGAAAGATGGCCCGGAATTACTCCATAATTGATGGTCCCGATCATGATTGTCGCAAAGGATAACACCTGGTGTGTGAAGTTGGACTCCGGGATAAACTGAGTGCGGTATTGGCTCGTACGATGAGGGGAACAAAGACGCCTTTGACTGGATCGCATATTAAGCGCCTAGACTGCCGTGGATACACTGTAACGTTTTACACTGAGACGGAGAATTAGGACATAAGACAAAAGAGTCGCACATATTGCTTGGAGAAGGAGTGTCGTGGAGTTGATTAAGAAAGTGGAGAGGTTTAAAAAGAAAAAGAAGGCCTCGACAGTCGTGAGAACTCCTGGATGTTCTTTCAGACCCGACAGTGTGACATAGACTGCGCCTGTGCCCATGCCTATTGGGAACTATAAAGGGAATAAACGACGGCAACACGATTCCGCTGCTGGGCGAGTAGGCTCACCGCTTGCCAGGACCATCCGTGAATACGCCGTGCCAGCCTGCTGACACGCTGTGCGGAACCATCGGGAGATGGCTGTTCCGAATCCACCACCGGCGACATCTCCAGGACTTTGAGATAGGAAAGGGACGACCTGTCACTCCCATTGGACTCACGCTTTGTGGGTGAATCAGAGATAAAGATGGGGAAAGACATCACGTCAGACAGGAGGGACGACTCGAAGAAAAGAGGACAAAAAATCAGAGTCCCTAACGGAATCCGGTGGTTCCGACCAGCGGACAGTACGAGAAATCGAGGAGAAAGTGTAGCGTACGACGAAGGCGAAAACGGGAATGTCTAACGCGAAAAGGGGATTCGCGCTCCGGACAGTTTTAAGTAAATGATGCGCGTGAGGTCCAGATAATTGGCCGGGACATCGATTAGTATTCCGATGGATTTCGTCGCTTTTAGAGTGCCATGACAAGAGGCCGAGGCCTAGACCGGGGTGATACCGACCGGTACAATATCCACAATGCTTTTTTATAAATGTCGGTGTAACCAAGCCTTCGTGAGCCGAGCCCGAGCCGTATCTGAGCAAATACGCCAAACCGTTCAGAGATGGTTCTAATTGCCAAGAATGATTATGCCCTGCGTTCCGCGAAGTTTGGTGAACGTCTGGCACGCTCAGAAAGGGGTGTAAATGGAACAAGTTGTCATGATACACCGTGAGCGTGGACAGATTCAGGGCCGGCCTCTTTTGCGGACCCTTGAGAAGTTAAGAGGTGGACCATGCATCGCAACAATGGCCGAGCAGGCATTGCGCCGCTATCACTGAGAGTCGTGTCAACAAGCATGTACGACCAACTTCACCGGACAACATCCATGCTCACCTCGGTGACGGAGGACTTCCACCTCAACAGAGCTGTTTCTCAGCTGAGCTCATTCGGGGAGCAACATGATGTATGAGATCTGATGCTGGCATGAAAATGGCAAACAAGTCGAATGGGCGTTGCGTCGTTATATATCGCGGTCCATCGCCATGTGATGCGATGATGGATCAGGAGAAAAGTAGCTCATATCGGATCGACCTTGGAACCCACTACAAACCCTTCCTTCGCAGCCAACCTCTCAAACTCACCCTGCGTCGACACCTGACCAACCGCCCTTAGGCTCTAGATTTTGCCTCACACCTCCAGGCCCTCTCGACTACCGCGCATGCCAGAGTCCAGGGGACACACGAAAGCATGGACGACCTCGCCCGAGGTCCCGAGGCTGCAAGAACGAACAGCAACCTGCCATCCCGCAGTCACCATCGCTGCTGGGAGTCACGGAAACAGAGAATCCGATGAAGATCTCGACGCAGCCCTCATCGCCATTTTTCACCGCGGCCAAGTCCTCCTCAACCTCCAACTCCCTCAAGTTTTACAATATACTCCAACTCGGGCAGTCACCCATCTAGGTCTTCACCAACTTCCGCACATGCATGGCCTCGGACCTGATCTGGGTCCTCATTCTTCAGAAATGCTAACGTGAAAGATCGTCGTCGCGGTTGTAAATCTCCTCCCTTGAAGTCTCGATCGCGGAATCAAATGTTTTGGACCTCGCCGCGGGAACAAAACTCTTTCCTTCCCAACCAACGGGAACCCCCCTCATCATCGCATCCCCCAAAAAAAGAACAGCAAAAGAGGCCGCCATCGCCGCATGGCAAGCTCGTTGACACAGCTCTGATAGATAGATGATCCCACCGGGCACACGTAACTCTCGCCAATCCCCCTCCTCCTCACCCCCATCCGGCGAATCAGCTCCGTCACCGCTCCAGGTCTCTTCCGGCTGTGCACTGGCCCCGCGTGGGTTGGTTCCTACGTGGCCCGTGTTTGTCCTGGTGCGCCCACATGTCGCTCAGAACGTAGTGCAAACTCGCAAATCATTCACACGCCATCCGTCAGCATTGCTGACCCCGACCGTCGTCCGACCTCCCATCCTTTCCTCCACTCTTCACCCACGCGCCCTCAGTTCTGCTGCATCGCATCCGCCACCGCCACCACGCTCTCTCGCTCAGCCTGTCATCGCCTCCACTTACATCTCCAGTTCCCGAGCACCTGTTCCTAGCCTTCGCACCCCAGTCGCGCCGTCGTCCAGCCCGCAGTCGCCATATCATTTCTTTTCGTCACGCAACACCTCCATCACTATGCAGAGTCAGAACCGGAACTACGTTGGGAGCTAGAGGACTTCTCCACTATCCTCCCCGAGGCTACGCATGCGCGATAGGGAGGACGTGTAGGGAGGACGAGTTCCAGTATCACCGGGACTTCAGGCATTATGCGAGCCCCTTGTCCACGTGTCTGACAACAGCTGCGATAGGTTATTCTGCTGGGAATTTCGCACACGACCGGAGGACGACCTCCCGACGTCTCGATCCCTGACGCATGAACGAGAGAAGAGGTTTGTTTCTCGATTTCCGAGAGGTGTTCAGCGCATAGTCGCGATATTCTCTCAACATCCCGACGTCATTTGGTGGGAGCGCCGACTCGGTTCTCCCTAGTGAGACCCCCGAATTCTAGACTACCAACCACGCTACTCATCCCCTGCGCAAAAAATCCACTCCCATTACGAGTTGGAAGCGCCGCGTGGGTGTGCGAACTCGCGTAACGCCAGGAGCAGCAAGTGGACACACCTCCGCGCCCTTTGCCTCATGCGTCGTCTCACCCTCGTCCACCGCAGCTTTCACTTCGCCGGCTTCCGCACCCTCAGCTTCCTCCACCGCCGTCTCTGCGACATCCACCGTCTTTCCAGTAGCTATCGCCCCTGCAGTCCCCGTCTCGTCTGCAGTCCATCAGCTACGCCCACCTCAGTCTCAGTTCCGTCTGCCTCAGTTCCGCTTGCTTCAGCTCTAGTGTCGCCTACGGTCGCCGTCCTCTTAGCACCCCACGCCACTCTAACCTTAGCCTCGCTCATGGCCTGCGCCTCAGCACAGCCAGCCGCCATCGGTCCAGCCCTGTCCATCGTTAAGCCCATTATCTGCCGCCCCTGCCGTCTGCGTCTCTATGCCTTCGTCCCCCGAGTCGTCGCCTCCTGCTTCGTCCTATCTCTGCTTCTTGCGTTGTCACCACCTCAGTGTAGATCTACGAACTCCCGGCTGTCACTTGCCTCGTCTCCCAGTCCACTCGCGCGCTCTCGTCCATGCCTGTTACCGGCACTTCAAGTGGAGAGAGTCTCGTCACGCTCGGAAGACGACAACATCGGCACCGCCTCGGATTGGCCAACATTCCTCGAGATCACGCTCCGGCCGACGTCTGTCGCCTACTCCCGGTGCCCCTTTCCCAATACACTTATCAGCATGGCGCGACTGACGCCATCGCCACCGCTGCTGCAACAGCAGCAGCAACACCACCAATGACCCCTGGCACCACCACAACACGCGACGACATCGTGCATTTCATTCGCATGCCTCGTCTCCCGCCACCACCGTAACGGTCCAGCCAACACCAACGCTCACACCGCTCGTACCTGCTACGCCTTAATGCACGACAACCCGAGCACGCCGCTTTCGTCCCCAGTCGTGCAGCAGTTCAAGTGCGCCCAAGTCATCGGCCGTCCCCCCCTATTCTTTGTGCCCGATGGAGGACCCCCGTCAACGGACCCAGTAACGACGACATTGCACGCGTGCAGGGCCGACGACTTTTTTAAGACGCTTTGACCAAGGACGGTCAAATTTGACTCGTCAACTCAATGTATTTGAGTCGCAGTTGTACCCGTACCTGCCGATCTGCTTGGTGGGACGTTCATTCTCATCTAACCTGGTCAGACTGCTCCAGGCACGGGAGGACATTGCATACTATCACTAACTGGGAACTCACCAATTCACTACCATCTTGCCAGTCACAAAATGTCATGAAAGTAATGGACATGTAACACATGCTGAATTACAGTCTGCCCGGGATGAAACATCCCCGCTTATTTACAATAAAGCAATTTGATTAGATGTTTTTAGGTGGGGGGACTAGGGAAAGCTGTTGTAATGGAGTAGTGTGAAATCTGGTTCCAATACTTGAGTCTGGAATGATGGCACAATAGTATTGTAAGGTGCAGTACCATAAGTAAAATGGTGTGAAGGCAGTTGTGCAAGCAGTTGTGCTGCATGTGCTGCATTTGATGGTCCTACTGATGAGGCCAGTGATGATGATGAGGGATGCTGATTACTGCTATGTCATCTGCCATAGAGTCCCACAAACCATTGGCTGTTTTCCAACTCTGGATGGGCAGCAAGATGTTCTTTGATTTGAGTGGTGAGGTCAGATGTGGTGCCCTCCATCAAGAGCTTGAGTGCACCTGCAATAATCATGAGGTCTTCCTTGCACTTATATGATGAAAAAGAATTGTGTGAGGCAGATGAAAGACAAGAAGTGAAATGCACAAGATGACCAAGAGGCACAGTGAAAAGGAAAACAAAAGATGAGAGGACAGCCAGACCACAGGGCACAAGGTGACAGTTTGCAGCATTGGGGTTAACGGATGAGGCTGCATTGGTGGAAGGCAGTCATTGAGAGAGTGGGAGTGGGAGAATAGGCAGACAGACAAGATGGTGGGGGAAGGATGAAGAAGACAAGGTAAGGAGGCAGTGAGTGGGAGACTTGTCAGATGTGAGGCATGTGCATTTGTTTATGTGACCATGACCAGAATCCACTTACACTAGTCGGACAATCAAACTCTGTCCAGAAATGTGTGATGCAGGCATGATGCAGGTGTGACCCCCAGCCAAAATATTCCTCAAGACCAACTTGATGGACCTCCATTTTTCTTTGATAGAATGACATTAATGGCACTCAATAATATAAGTACAAACTTTTAAATGGAGTTGTTCAAGCAGATACAGGGGAAATGAAATTGGCAAGATGGTAGTGAATTGGCAAGTTCCTGGTTAGTGATAGTAATATTAGAATCAGAGTAGCATTTGAACATATTGAGAACACATGATACACCAGTCTGGTGGTGACATAACCATGTTGTCGCTTATTATAAGCAAGGATAACTCAATCGAGTCTTGGAGAGAGTTCCTAGTACATCTAGAAAGATCTTTAAAGTCCTCATTTGGGAGTCCTCATTTGGCTTGGTGAACATAAGCCAATGTACAGTAACTACGTGGCGCTGAGGTCAGGCCAGGTTGCCAGTTGTGTTGTGACTCCCTATCCCTGACTGGGTCTACACCTTCCCCTCAGGACATCCTTGCACCAACACCTACCACCATTCTACAACTCATCATCTAAGACTCTGTGTGAGTGTGTGTTGCTGGAATGGACTAACTGGACTGGCTGCCACCACCATGCCCTTAGCCTCGTCCGTTGCCTCATCCACCATGTCAACCCCCACTGCTCTGTCCCCACTGTCTGCCATTGCCCCTGCATCACCCACTGCCTTCTCCCCTCTGTCTGTTGCACCCTCCATCATTGCCTCCACTCCATCTGCTTCCATCATCACACCAGTTCTGTTCACCTCTGCCTCCTTGGTCTTGCCCACAGCCTTAC
The DNA here is from genome assembly GCA_025769875.1 of Russula earlei. NCBI lineage: Eukaryota > Fungi > Basidiomycota > Agaricomycetes > Russulales > Russulaceae > Russula > Russula earlei. The sequence goes on along the minus strand of JAGFNK010000184.1, from coordinate 39,030 downwards.
CACCATCCACCACCACCATTTTAGATTCACCCAATGCCAGCATTGCAGCACCATTGCCACCCCCTGCCACCAGCACTGCCTCAAAAGACCAAGAAGGCCCCAAACCCAAACCCAAACTTAGCCACCACACACCACAGCAGAAGGAGCAACAGCAGCTGCCATGCCACCACCAATTGTCACCAACTGGGGGTGGTGTAACTGACAAATCAGTTCATGTGCAAGACATGTGCACTGAGTTGGGCAAGAACAAGAAGTTCTTGCAGAAATTGGGGTTCTCAGAGATGTGACTGCCCTTGCAATTGTATTCTGTGGAGAGGAAAGTGTTGGGACTCACTGCTGAACAATCCAGTTCAAGAGTGGGAGAGGAGCTTGGAGATGAGTTGACTGAGTTCAAGGACAAAGTTGGCAAAGAGTACAGTCCAAATGAGTAACAAGTACCAGAGTGTTACGGTGTCGTGGCCATAAGAGCGTTAGCTCAGGGTTCAGTGGGGCCAAGTCCCTGTGACTTGGTTCAAAGGTTCAGTGGGGCTGGCTCAAGGAGACCAGTTCAGAGGTTTAGGGTCTCAAGGCTGAGTCAGACAATGACTCAGTCCACAGACAGAGTCGATCTTCTGGTTTCACAGAAGAGGAGGATGATGAGAGAGAGGCAGAGGAGGAAGAGGAACACAAGGGTTCCTTGGGGTGTGCTCAGGTCAAGCAAGGTGTAAGCCAGCACAAGCAAGTTGTGATTTGGGAGAGTATACAGGGTGGGAGAGTATACAGGGCAAGGGATGCGACAGGAGATGGGACAAAGCTAAGCTTGGGGCATTCCCCAGCTTCTACAGGCACTTAAATACTGTATCTAGTGAGGCTGTACAGTACCATATGTGGAACAATAGATAATACATGTGGAATGGTAACCAAGGGTACGAGGGTGAAAGGTGGAGAACAATAAGAAATGTTTCAGAGACAAACCAAAAGAGGGGTAGATCACAACACAGAGTGGAACTGGTACTGGCTGAGAGAGGTGATCATGGAAGGAGAGAGCCAGGGTGTACTAGATAGGGCAGTCCTAAAGGAGTACCCTTGGTAATAGAGTGCCACAAATCAAATGGACAGTCTGAAGACTGTCTCCTACTTTATTGAGCACTTAATAGGGAACAGGTCATAACCTTGTTATCAAGCACAATAGATGGATGAGTAAGAGGTCAGAGCATGCTTAGTGAGCATGCTCAGTCATGCTCAGTAAGCTGCTGAGTAAGAAGGCTCATATTGATGAGTAAGAGCCTTTAGTGTCCATGTGTTCACTGCTTAATACATGTGTGAAGCACCTGATTCATTTACTGTTAGTTAGTTTAGGGCTGGTCATCTGAGGACTTGTGGTTTTGTCCATGGAATAGAGTTGTCTATAAGGCCCCTTATTGTTGAACCGGAACCTGAATGGATCAAAGAAGGCAAAGACCTTCATACAAGGTTCAAGATCCGCTCATAGATGTTACATGTTAGACAGAACTTTAGCATATGCACTTATGGCAATAGGGTTACACATACTACACTATCTATCACAAGATGCAGCCTTACGCTGTGTCTAGAACGTTTCCACATCACGCATCACTGAGTGCGCAATATAGTGGACACCTGTAGTCACTCTTTTGGACTTAGGAACAGCCCTGGGTCATAGAGGTATAAATACCATACATGTAGACAAGTATACATATCGCTCTACACCCCAATATCACTTGAGCATTAGCACAACCTCTAAGGTGGGTTGCTTGGCCTGTTAGCTGTGCTCTATGCTGCACAACAGGTTATGGGCCCTGCAAGCCATGCGCCTTCATCAGCTGCAATGATGGCCAAGCATCCCTGAAGCCTGCATGCTGCAGCGAGCTAGTCTACCCTAAGGGGAGACTATGTTGACTTGTTTTAATACAATACTCTTACTGATGACCTCTAAGCCCTATTCTAACAGCTATTATGTCATCATCTCAACCCTCTGCCCCTGTTGACCCCATCCTTGATGGCGCTAACTATGGTATTTGGTCAAAGGCTATGAAAGCCTACCTCATGTCCATTGGACTGTGGGGTTATTGTAATGGAACTTTTGACATGCCTATCATCCCTGCCCTTCTCCAGGCGCCTCTTCCTGAAGAGATTGCTGCCCAGGCTGTTGCTCAGGCAGCTCTGAAAGAATGGAACAAAGGGAATGATATGGCAGTCAGTCATATGGTCCTGAGATCTAGCATCATGATCCAACAAGATCTTACATCTTTGGATAATGCTGAAACAATCTGGAATTGCCTAGAAACCCTGTATGGTACGGCGACCACCACTAGCATCTATAAGGACTTCAAAGAAGCCATTTCAATCCACATTAACCCAAGCCAGCATCCTGGCCCACAGATGGATTGGATACACGCTGCATTCCAGTGTCTCACCGCATCCTCCCTTATCATTCCTGATGCCTTACAGGTGCTCATCATGCTTGCTGCCATTCCCCCAAAATGGGAAATGCTTGTCCACATCATCACTCAGAACTATGATCTAGCCAATCTTAGTCCAAAGGACATGTGAGAGTCTATTGTCTCTCAATATCAAAATGAAATGAATCATGATCCAAACAAAAAGCACAGTGCACAGAAGCTCTCAGCTGTCAAGTGCAAACATGGTGACCCCTCCTTCTCCAATCAGCAGCAGGGCAATAAGCCCAAGCATGATGAAGATAAGGACAAGTGCCAGCGTGGTAAGCGCAGTGGCAAAGGAAAAGGGAAAGGCAAGGAGAAAGCCAATCACAGCCATGGTCCCAGACACTCCCACATTGCGGATGTTGCCACACTCCCACTCCCAACCATTACCACTATCGCCCATCTGGGTCCTTCGGGGATCCAACAGCAAACCATCCCAACTGTGACTGACCCTTGCAAACGCACTCATGGCCCCTACAAGGCCTTAAACAAAGCGCTTGATCTTGCTGATGATCTTGGGATAACTCCCACTATACAGACAGTCAAGACCCTCGAGCAGCGGATCTTGACTCAATCCACTGCCTCATCAAGTGCAGTCAAATTGCCGTCGCCCATCCCTGAGCCCATGGACCAGGATGATGGCGACTTTGCACAAACAAACACATTGGATTTATTTGACATATATGATGGTATCCCAGAAGGTGCTGCCACCCCTGAGCATGCTCCAACTCCATCAGATGAGCTGCTTGACTGGGGCAGCGACCCTGAAGATAACGAAGTGTGCATGCGCCTCCCTCTCTCCTTTCACCCACTAAAGAACCTTTTAGCATCTCCCCAGCCCCAAAGCGGGCTAGATATGTCTAAAGAGTGTTCGCTTGTATCATACAATGTACAAATTAGTGAAGGGACTACTTCTCTTCCAAGTGAATGTAACAAAAATTGTTTGAGATGCAGAGGAAAGCACGACTTGAGTAAAATGGGATCCTTATGGCTCCTGGACTCTGGCACGTCTGCACACTTCACCTTTGAAATAAAAGATTTTATAGAGTATATGCCGGCTTTGCCGCACAAAAGATCCCCTGTTAAAACTGCCAATAACACAATCTATGTGGAAGGCAAAGGTGCTGTGTTGCTTAGGCACACTGTCAACTCTAAAATGGTTGTCACATGCATTTCTCCTGTCCTCTATATTCTGAAATTTAACACTTGGATATTATCTATGGGGGAGTTTTTCAACAAGGGATGCATGCATTAGGGAATAATAGACATATTTCCCTATGAGAGGACAGATGAATAATCCTGTCCTCTTACCCCTTATTCCCAGGTCAAACCATGTATTGGTTAGATGCCTCAATTGAAAGCGTGCAAGCGCATTCTCTTATCTACATGGTAGATTATGATGTCATTCACCAATGCCTTGGCCACACATCTAAGGATGTTGTAACACATGCAAAGACACATACCAAGGGTCTCCCTAAAGACCTGAAAATCTCTCAGGAACAGCCAGTATGTCCTGGCTGCACACAAGGCAAGATGTGTGCATCTGTGCACCCTCCTTCTGAAACTCATGCTTCCGCACCATTCAAGCATATTCACTCGGACCTTAAGAGTTTCCCTGTGAAGTTGTATCATAAGTACAAATATTTCGTCAGCTTCATTGACGATTATGCCTCCTATGCATGGATTACACTCTTAAAAAATAAAAAGTCGACCATAATTGTCATGAACCATTCTCTGGAGAGGGCCCTTGAAAGACCCTTCCTTATGAGAGGAAACCCAGCCTCTATGGTGTCACCCTGTTCACACAAGCAAAAGGGGTGAGTAGAGGTGCCCACAATATTGCATGTGCATTGTTGCATGAGCGATTCTTGGCACAATTGACATACAGCAAGCCCCACTTAATGGCAACCCTTTCAGCAATAAAGGACAGTATTAGGGCCTTCCTAAGGACCCTTTAGGACGACTCTAGGTGCTCTACAATAGGCGCTAACACAGTATCAAAGACCCTACAACGCATTATTAGACTAACTCTAATAACTATAGAACGAACTATAAGGCAATACTAAGGACCTTAATAGAAGTATTAGGGTCGACTCTAAAGACCCTAATAGAACTATATAAGGGGCCTTATGAGATGACACTATTCCCTAAACCAAACTACAAGTCCTCAAATGACTGGCCCTAAACTAACTAACAGAAAATGAATCAGGTGCTTGCACATGTACTAAAGCAGTGAACAGTGGACAGTGAAGGCTCTTACTCATCAAGAGAAGCCTTCTTACTCAGCAAGCTTACTGAGCATGACTGAGCATGCTCAGTAAGCGCACTCCAACTTCTTACACATCACTCTATTGTGCTTGATAACAAGGTTATGACTTGTTCCCTATTTAGCAGTTCTCTTGTAGTATATAAGCGCTCAATAAAGTAGCGGACAGTCCTCAGACTGTCCATTTGTTTACAGCACTCTCTACCCCTGGGATACTCCTTTAAGGACCATCCCCTTGTGACCACTCTGGCTTCCTCCCTGCATACCTGCTTGACTCTAGCACTGTAAACCAACTATGGATCCTGGGGGAGACTCATTACTACTTGAATGTTCTACTAAAGGAGTAGCAAAAGGGGTTAATCAACTGCTAGTAAAAGGAAGTGGAGCTGGGATGACTGGAGGAGTAAGGGGTAAAGGACAGTCTACTTGGGAGCTTGAAACTGCAGAAGCAGAGTGGCAGCCTCTTTGTCTGTGAGAGGGCACCAGAGCGGTTGGTGTGGGAGATGTCTATCTCCTGGAGTCCACAGGTTTATACCTGGTGGTGTGGGGGGTGTGTCGGGTCTGAAGCCACAGTTGCACACCTCTTGGAGGCAAAGGCAGACTCCTGGGCAAGCCAGGGTAGGGGACCAGCAAGTAAGGAGACTACTGGCTGGGCCATCTTACAATGGGAGTGAGAGGTCGACTGATGGTGGAGAGTTGTTCTGGGATGGGGGGACTGGTGTAAACTGCTGGAGGTGGAGAGTATAGGCCCACAGGGTCTATGAGGTTCTGTGGGGCATTGACGATGCTGTGGGTCCACATTGCTTTGATCCAGTTGTAAATGTATCTTCTTCCCTCCATGTAGGCCAGCTGGAGGGTAGCTTGTCCTCCTTGTGTGGACCTGTTGAGACAAAGGTAGTTGCACTGCACTGCTATGTGCTCATGTGTGAGGGTGAAAAGGGTCAGGTAGTATGAGGCCTGCCCTTTGAGTAGCTCTTGGACAAGGGTGTAGTGCTGTGGGAGGATTACTTCAGTCCACAGCTTCTCATCGCTGTCAGTGAGGGTGAGGATGCTGGTGGGTTGTCCTTCGAAGTCTCTTGAGTTCAAAAGGTGCCAGATGGTAGGATTCTCATGTTCTCCGACTGTCACCTGTTTTGCTGACTCATCTGTGATTACTCATATGTCTGCTTATTGATCTGGCTTAGTGATTGCTTAGTGATTGCTTACTGATCCTGTCTGGCTTAGTGATTGCTTACTGATCCTGATCAGTAATAGCTTACTCACTGCTTATTGATTCATGACAGATACTAGAAAAGAATGACTCACGCGTGAGTCATTTCTAACATTCTTGAATTGCATCTTCTTTATTTGGATACTACTGGTTCTCAGCTATGTGCACCCCGAGTTTCGTACGAATCGGATCAGCAGTTATTGAGATATTGTATAAATAGTCTGTGGTACCAAGAAGTCGAGCCTTACGCTCGACTTACACTTTTAACAAGACAATCATCTTGTCTACTGATCTAAACAAAATTATAGTGCAGACTCTACATGAAAGAGGCCCCTCTTTTTTCTACATTCAATCTTCCTGAGATAATATCAAAGGGTTTGAAGTCTAGTGCTTGAACTATATCAAGCAACTCTTTCACTCAAGAGTCGGTACTAAGATCTGACGGATCTTAACACCAGAACAGTAGCTGTTGTCGAGCGGGTTCAACAAGGTGATTCAGAGTGTCAATGAAGAGGTCATATTGCACCTGATCCAGAATTTGACCAAAAGGGAGGAGGCCTACTAGGTCTTGGAGGATGTTGGCATTGTGTGACCACACATTGATGTGTTGGCGGTTGTAGATGTTGACAATGGAAATGGGGGGAAAGTAGATGTCTTGGAGAGGTGGGAGATGATTGAGAATGAGTTCCCTCTGGTGAAGGATGGCATCGTCTTCCAAATTGTACTCCGAGTTGCTTGGGTTGGGGGAAACTGTGAAACATGGAGGCACTAAAAGATGTTTTGATTTGACCATCTAGTGTTACAAGGGTAGTTCTTACTTTTAAGAACTGTGCACTAGGAAGCTATGTTGATGGTACTTGGGTGATGTCATGAACCATTCTCCGGAGAGGGCCCTTGAAGGACCCTTCCTTATAGGAGGAAACCCAGCCTCTATGGTGTCACCCTGTTCACATGAGCAAAAGGGGTGAGTAGAGGTGTCCACAATATCGCGCACACATTGTTGCGCAAGCGATTCTCGGCACAATCGACATACAGCAAGCCTCACTTAAAGACAACCCTTCTAGCAACAAAAGACAGTATTAGGGGCTTTCTAAAGACCCTTTGGAACGACCCTAGGAGCCCTACAATAGGCACTAACCTAGTATCAAAGGCTCTACAACGCGTTATTAGACCAACTCTAATAACTATAGAACGAACTATAAGGCAATACTAAGGACCTTAATAGAAGTATTAGGGTCGACTCTAGGGACCCTAATAGAACTATATAAGGGCCTTATAAGTTAACACTATTCCCTAACCAAACTACAAGTCCTCAAATGACCGGCCCTAAACTAACTAACAGGAAATGAATCAGGTGCTCACATGTGCACTAAAGCAGTGAACACGTGGACAATGGAAGCTCTTACTCATCAAGAGAAGCCTTCTTACTCAGCAGCTTACTGAGCATGACTGAGCATGCTCAGTAAGCGTCCTCCGACTTCTTACTCATCACTCTACTGTGCTTGATAACAAGGTTATGACTTGTTCCCTATTTAGCAATTCTCTTGTAGTATATAAGCGCTCAATAAAGTAGCGGACAGTCCTCAGACTGTCCATTTGTTTACGGCACTCTCCATCCCTGGGATACTCCTTTAAGGACCGTCCCCTTGTGACTATCCTGGCCTCTTCTCTGCGTGACTGCTCGACTCTCACAGTAACAGTACCTCTCTGGTATCTGTTACTACTCTGGACTCTACTTCTTGCTCACGCCATCTTGGACGTTTATCGACTCGTCTTTGAGCTTACCCCTCGCTCTTGAACTGGATAGTTCAACAGTGAGTCTTGACAGGTGAAGGGGATCCAAAATAAGCAAAGGGTTCAAGGGGAGACAGGGCAGAAAGCAAAAGCAAGATAAGGCAGGGTAAAGATGGAGGTTGTCAAGGGTATTCAAGTAAGTGTTCTCAAATGCTATATATCCTCCCTCAGACACTCTTAAGTAAGCATATGAGTAATACACCCTGCCATCAAGGAAGTTGTGAATTGAGGTGATGAGAAAAGATCCTTGGTAAGCAAAGTGGTAAATGGGGGCTAATGTCTCCAAATGGCGACATATGGATGAGTTGAACAAATAATGAAGATGTCCAAATGGAGTCTATATCTGGAGGGTGTATGCCTATGGAACTGCACACCTTGAAACTAGCAAGGTTAAACTGCCTGACAAGGTCAGGATTGGTAGGCAATACTGCAAAAGTGTGGGCAGTTTTGGCTTGAAAGGGGGAAACATGTTGAAGCTATAGGGATGATAGCTCAGTCTTGTGTGTAAAAGACTGTATTGGTTAGTTATCTAACCTATAGGGATGATAGCTATGTACAGCATTAGCTTTAAAGGAGTGTAAAGGAATGTGTAGTACTGACCTCAGTCTTGTGTGTAAAAGACTGAGGAAACGAACGCGATAACTAAATTATTCTAATTATTTACACGTACGGTCCGGATTGTCCGTTCGCGTGGCACTAAGTGGCTGCACATCCAACACACCCCCTCAGCCCGAGTGGTGCGCGCTCCCTCCCATTTCCCCATCGCGGGACCTTTGTGCTTCTCGCAGCTAGGACCCTTTTTCAATACATCGGCTATTGCTCTTCTGGTGGAGTGTAGGCGAGATCGATCCACTGCAAGTCAAGTTTCTGCTGCAAGAACTGGTGTTGGACCTCGGTGTGTTTGGTGTGGTCCTGGGGCTCGGTTTTCCTGGTGATGGCGAAGGTCGACTGGTTGTCAATATGGGGGATTGTGAGAGGATGGGTCTCTTGGCCCAATCCGGTGAGTAATTGCCTTAGCCTGACGGCTTCGTTGGCAGTGCATGTGCCCGTGGTGCACTCTGCCTTGGTGCTCAAGGGTGCGACCGGGGCTTGTTCCTTTTGGCTCCAGTTTATGGCTCCACCTGTCAACGTGAAGACGAAGTCCAAAGTGGGCTTTGCTGGTCCAGTCGGGGTCGACATATCCAACCAGGATTGGCTGGGTGCCGGAGTTGCGCTGGAAGGTCGGGCGGTGATCGCTCGTACCTCGGGTGTACTGGGTCACGCGTTTGTGTGTGCATTGATGGTTATTCCCTGGGCGCGCTTTCAAGAGGATCTTGTCCATCTGCTCTTCATTGCGGCAGGTGGACTTGAGTTCCATATGATGGGCTTCTGAGCCTTGTTCTGTGGTGAGAGCCAGGGTGTTGCAAGAGAGTGCCGGTTCTCTGGCAGCATGCTTTCGTCGGGATCGTTGCCCTCGACTTGGGTGAGTCCCTGCATGATGACGCGGGCCTTGCATGTTTGAGTATTTTGATTTGACCCCCTCTTCATTCAGAAGGTCTGGTTTCCCCGCTGCGTCTCCGTTCTGCGGATGCGGCGCAATTTCGAGAATGCCCATGTTTTTGAATGTGCGTCATTCATCCTCACACACTGGTTCTTCGGGTGTGGGCGCGCGCGTGGTGCGTTTCAGTCGTCCGGTGGCGGGTTGCACAGGTGCGTTCCCACTTTCATGCTGACTTTGTGCTATTTCAGGTTGGACGAGGGCTTTGTCCGTGTTGTTGTTGGCTTGCGGTTTGGCGTGCAGCGCCCTTTCCGCTTCCACATCATCCGGCTCCCCCGCTTTGTCACTGTGGTTGAGTGTGAGTGCGCGCGTAGCACGCTTTGGTCGTCCCGTGGTGGATTGCGCAGGTGGGCCTTCTGCCTTGTAACCTGTGGGCTGACTATGTGGTGTTTCAGGCTGAACAGGCAGGGCTTTGCCTGCTTGGACGCCTTGCGGTTTGGTGTGCGATGCCTGCTCCATGTTGTCCACCTGTTTCAGGCTGAGCAGGCAGAGGCTCCTCTGCTCCAACGCCTTGCGGCTTCGCGTGCAGTGGCACTTCCGCGCTGTCTGCCGGTTTCGCCTTCTCCGCCCCCTCAATCCTGCTCTCCTTTTCCCATCCCTGGCACTTTTGGCTGCGTCGTCAAATTCGAGGATCACACGCTCGATGCGTGATGTGGGGCCCCCTTCGTCGAATATGACATCGCAGGGTTCAGGGATGTGGGGGGTGGTGTGATGTGCAGGCTTGTACGCCTGATGGTTATATGTGTGGCCTGGGGACGTGTGCACCAGCGACCTTCGGGTCAACTTGGTGAGTCTCTTCTCCGGGGCGTGCATGGACACGCGCGTTCTGAGGACGTGCGGCCGAGAGGGGTCAGGGTTGTCCCCGCTCCATGCCTCTTCAAGCGTCAAGTCGTCCAAGGCGCGCGTGGACGGTTTTGCATCTTTGATGTGTTGTGGCGTACCCAGGGTGTTAATTTGATGCATGCATCCCCTTTCAGCTAGGGATGTTTGTGCTTCTCGCCTGGTGTGTTCGCCCCCTCCATCCAATCGGAGGGTCTTCAAGCGTTGGCTGGCCTTGGGCTCAACGCGTGCGGTGTGCGGCTCGAGGTGCTGGGGCGCTTTCGACTTGTGCTTCGGCCCGCCGGCGTGTGTCTTCCGCGGCTTATTGTCTGTCTGGGTCACGACATGTTCGGAGAACTGGGGTGTTTTGGTGGGTGATTTCCCACACGTGTCCAAGAAGGCCCGGGAGATCGTCGTGCGTGTGGTAAGCGCGGCTTCGGTTTTGTGGGCACGATCCGCAAGGGATTGGTCTAGCGTCGCTGTGTGCGCTGACTCGGGTTTGGCTGTCTGGATGGCCATGATGTACAAGCTTTCATGTAATGTTCCCTCACAAATTAGTTGGTTTCCATCGTATATTCTGCATGTCTCTCCCTGGAAGTGCACTTCCGCCCCACGTTGAGCAAAATGGGAGACTGATAGAAAGTTCCCTTTGAGGTCTGGGACGTACAGGACGTCACGGAGTATTGCGGTACTCCGTGCGCCATTTGCGTACATCCGGACTTGCACTTGTCCAGCTCTGGTGGCGGTTATTGCGCTATCGTCGCCTAAGACGACTTGAATGGGTGATGTGAGTGGGGTAAGATGCGTGAACCAATCGCGGCGGGGTGTCATGATGCGCGAGGCTCCGGAGTCAAGGAGCCAGCCATTATGTGGAGTTGGGACGTATGCGATGGCAGTGCTGGCTGGTGGCTGGTCTGCGTGCGTCGCTGGTATGTTGGGTGCGCTTGTGCCAGTCCTAGCAGGCGTGGGCATGACTGCATTGTGCGTGCTCGTGCCAGTTGTTGCTGCTGCTGCCGCTGCTGCTTTATCCTGTGGTTTCCCATGAAATTTCCAGCATTCAGTTGTGTTGTGCCCCCTGCCTCTGCAGTGGGTGCACTTGATTGTGCTTTTTTCGCTCTGCACTTCCCGGTCCTTCCCCTTTTGGGGTGCCTTTGCAATGTGAGATGTGGCCGTGTCACGGGTCGATCGGATCCGACGCTCCTCGTGGAGGATTTGGTCCGTGATGTGCTTGGCCGTTAGATGGCTGGGCGGCGTCGAGTGGAGAGTGGCCTTGAGATTGGCCATCTTTTCCAGTAGTGTGAGGATTAGCATCCAGATGAGGACTTTCTTGTCTATTGGGTAACTGAGTCTCTCGAGGGTTTGGGCGGCGTGCAGCAGTCAAATGATTTGAGGAGCCATGGGTTCACTTTCGGAGAAAGTGACCCGGTATAGGTCCGTCAATAAATGTGCGACACATTGCTCGCCCTTCCCTGCAAAATGTGTTGCAAGCTCGTCCCAAGTATTTTTGGCTCCAGCAATGCCTAGGGCAGTGTCAAGAGCATGCCCTTTTAACGTGAGTAAAATGTGGGCGTGCGCTTTGCGATCTTTCTGCTCCCAGTCGGTGAAGCCGCTCGGGTCATTGCTGAGGTCCGGTTTTGAGTATGTCTGTTTTAAGATTTCCATTAAGCCGTTTACTTTGAATACTGCCTCTATTTTAGCTTTCCATTGTGTGTATGCGACCGTGCCACCTTCGAAGAGTGGTCCGTCGTAACCGTGTTGGCCGCCCATGTAAGTTTTTCCCATGGCTCCTACGGTGGGAGCATGGCTGCCTCTCGAGGGCGCAACGTTTGCAGTTGCTGTGGGGGTGCTCATGGTGTTTTGTTACGCAATTTGGAAGCTGGTGGGAGTTCGTGATGTCAGGGACGACCAGGTCTCATAATCTGTTGAAGCTATAGGGATGATAGCTCAGTCTTGTGTGTAAAAGACTGTATTGGTTAGTTATCTAACCTATAGGGATGATAGCTATGTACAGCATTAGCTTTAAAGGAGTGTAAAGGAATGTGTAGTACTGACCTCAGTCTTGTGTGTAAAAGACTGAGGAAACGAATGCGATAACTAAATTATTCTAATTATTTACACGTATGGTCCAGATTGTCCGTTTGCGCGGCACTAAGCGGCTGCACGTCCAACAAAACAAAGGTGTCAGTGGATGGTTGCTGGAGCAAGTGACCTATAGTAGGGATGGTGGAAAGGGTGTCATGTTGTCCTGCTTCTTCCAAAGGGTGCCAGTGTTCAAGTTCGTTTTGTTGAACACAGTAGACTTGGAACTGATGACCGTGAAAGGCGTATTCTGCACAATCAGGTGGGTCAAAGAAACCGTGCAGAATGGGAGGAAGGTTTTCTTGTTTGGAGGAAGGGTCATCTTCTGTATAAGTCCCCAGGAGAGGGAGTACCGCAACAGGGGGAAGTCTGGGTGGTGGAGTCAGCTCCAGGACAAGGGGAAAAGATTGGGGAAGGGTAAGGAGTTGGATGTCGGGAGTGTGAGGCTCCAGAGACCCGGCAGTGGGGATGTTGTCAGACACTAGATGGATCGACTGGTCAGCACAGGTTGGTAGAGACTGTCCAGATGTCAAGACTCACTGTTGAACTATCCAGTTCAAGAGTGAGGAGTAAGCTTGAAGACAAGTTGATAAACATCTAGATGGCATGGGCAAGAAGGAGAGTCCAAAGCAGTATCAAATACCAGAGAGGTATAGTTACTGGTAAAGTCAAGCAGGCACACAGGGAAGAAGCCAGAATGGTCACAAGGGGATGGTCCTTAAAGGAGTATTCCAGGGATAGAGAGTGCTGTAAAAAAATGGACAGTCTGAGGACTGTCCGCTACTTTATTGAGCACTTATATACTACAAGAGAACTGCTAAATAGGGAACAAGTCATAACCTTGTTATCAAGCACAGTAGAGTGATGAGTAAGAAGTTGGAGTGTGCTTACTGAGCACGCTCAGTCATGCTCAGTAAGCTGCTGAGTAAGAAGGCTTCTCTTGATGAGTAAGAGCCTTTATTGTTCATGTGTTTACTGCCCTAGTACATGTGCAAAGCACCTGATTCATTTGCTGTTAGTTAGTTTAGGGCTGGTCATTTGAGGACTTGTAGCTTGGTTCAGGGAATATAGTTGCTTATGAGGCCCCTTATATAGTTCTATTAGGGTCCTTAGAGTCGACCCTAATACTTCTATTAAGGTCCTTAGTATTGCTGTATAGTTCATTCTATAGTTATTAGAGTCAGTCTAATAACACATTATAGGGTCTTTAGTATTGTATTAGTGCCTATTGTAGAGCACTTCTAGTCATCCTAGAGGGTCCTTAGGGAGGCTATAATACTGCCCTTTATTGTTAAAAGGGTTGCCATTAAGTGGGGCTTGCTGTATGTTGATTGTGCCAAGAATTGCTCACATGACAATGTGCGTGCGATATTGTGGACACCTCTACTCACCCCTTTTGTCCATGTGAACAGGGTGACACCATAGAGGCTGGGTTTCCTCTCATAAGGAAGGGTCCTCCAAGGGCCCTTTCTGGGAAATGGTTCATGACAGAATTGGTACTTAGGGAAATGGGAACTGGATTGTCCCATCAATGCTGTGCCATGCCAGAGAGAAGCTGCGACTTCATCTCTGAGTTGATTCAGTTGTTGCAGGCATTCAAAGACAGATGGGAACTTGGTATTGAAACTAAGGGGGGGGGGGGCAAATGTTGGGTTGAAGCCATACCATATTTCAAAGGGGGCTTTGTGGGTAGCACTATGGGTGCATGCATTATGAGCAAACTCCATGAAGGGGATTAGCTCTGCCCAGTTGTCCTGTTGGTGGTTACAGAAGATCCTCAAGTATTGTTCTAATTCTTGATTGACTCTTTCTGTCTCTCCATCTGATTGGGGGTGGTATGCCATACTAAGGGAAGACTTGATGTTCAGCTTCCTCCATAGTTTGTGGGTTACTTTGGCTGCAAATTGGGGACCTTGATCTGAGATAATTTGGGTTGGGAGTCCCACTCATCTCTACACATTGTTCATGATTAGGGAGGTGGTATCTTCTGTGGTGATGGTCTTATGACATGGGGAAATGATGACGGCTTTACTGAAGCAGTCCACAACCACTAGTAGGCTGTTGTACCCTTGAGAGAGGGGTAGGTTGATGATGAAGTCCATGGTAATGCTATCCCATATCTTGCCCACTAGGGTAATAGGGACTAGAGGCACAGTAGTTGTTGGGCAGTTCTTTGTGCTTTGACACATAGTGCAACTGTCCACATACCTTTTGACAAATGTTAACATCCCTGGCCACCAGCAGTTACAACTTATCAGTTTGTAGGTCTTCCATTGACCTGAATGGCCAGTGGCTAAGGAATCATGGTGGTCCATGAGGACTGTACATCTCAGTGTTTCTTACTTTAAGACGTAGACCTTTCCATTGAAGAGGATTAGTCCATCTTCTAGGTTCCAGTCCTGTAGGCCTTTTGTAAGGTGACAGGGGCCATTCTTTAGGATGGTTTCAAAAGTTATTTTGACCTCCAGGGTCATACTCCTTACTGGAGTGTAGCTGTTTTCTTAGTTTGAAGTCCCCTATGGGTTCTGTTGTAGATGATTGGGTTGCCCTAATTTTAGAAAATTGTTGGTCCAGCAGGACCTTTGCATCATTTTCATGCATCCCCCCTTTATAGTCTGGCTGCCTGGACAGACCATTGGCTTTGTTTTGGGTTCCAGGGTGGTGTATGATATGGAAGTTGAATGCACTGAGTAGTAAAGCCCATTGAGCTTGGTGCATCAGGGAAAACTACATCTGTGAAATATCTCCAAATATCTCTAAATATCAGTATATGCTGGTATATAGGAGAATACCTTGATTATTGGTAATTATCTGCATTCGAAGTGTCGTCATATGGGTAGGTATATTTATTGTCAAATATCAACATTATCGGCAAATTGTCCCTACAATACATCACAGTAGTTGAGACCGTAGGACACCGGGGCTAGTCATCCGCCATCTTTGACATGTCAAAGAAGGCTGAGAACTGAGTCTGTGTTTCCTCCGTTTGGACATTTCTACCACTAAAAAGTTGTTGTAAGGCAAAAATTGACAGGAGCAAGGAAATTGAACAGACTTTGTTTCGACGTAGATCCGATGCATCATGGCGTGGTATTTGTTTGGTCCATCCTTCAAGATCTTCCGTAAAAAGTCGACATGCCGCCTGTATGTGTTCTCAAAGATGTTGCTGCCGAAATCGGCTTTGATATGCGGGCTGCATTCCCACTCCTTGATGGCGGCATACACCTGGTCCAGTTATACAGGGATTGTCAGTAGGCCACATAATAGATCAAGCATGATGTGGCACTTACACCGGTTGCAACAAGAGCAAGCATCGGAATAGGTATTTCCTTCTCATCAGGCCTGTCACTCCGGGAAGACTTGAACTTGCTTGGGAGTCGAGCGCCAATAGATGCTGGCCCAGTGAAGAAGCACTGTTCCAGCACGGCAAGAATGAGGGGATTCTCATATGGCCGTGCGGGATCCAAAGAGTGCTTTTGCTTCTAGTAGATAACATGTCAGTCGTTAACAAGTAATGATGAAGTCAGGTGACACACCTTCGAATCATCGGCAACATCACCACAGTAAATGTACGCTAACTCTTTAAGCCAGGCAGCAGTGCGGTTCACATTGTTGCGAGAGATCCTGTAATTCGTGGCAACTGCCAACACTGCATTTTTCTTTGGCTGGACGCGCCAGGCGCTGATGCGAGCACTGAGCTGAAAGACAAAGTATTGGATGAGTCAGTATGAGTTATGAGACTGGAGAATGAGAGAATGGCGTACCAGTCCCGAGAGCGCCATACCATATTCAGCATCATTAGATAGACGGTCCACCATCTCATTGACTTTGAGATGCATGGCAGCTTTGAGCAAAGCCTTTCGCAAATATTCGACGATGGCCATCAAGTCTGGGTATGCATCTATCCAAGTGAAGGATGCCCACAGGAAAATGAAT
This sequence comes from Russula earlei, assembly GCA_025769875.1. Taxonomy (NCBI): domain Eukaryota; kingdom Fungi; phylum Basidiomycota; class Agaricomycetes; order Russulales; family Russulaceae; genus Russula; species Russula earlei. Next base: position 22,948 of record JAGFNK010000184.1, on the reverse strand, counting down.
GAATGTTGGATGACCTTCTTAACACGGTCATCCTGGGAGTTAAGAAGCAAGTTTGATCTTGAAGTGTCCTGGGCATCGTAGTTTAAGTTTGTCCAAGCTGCGTATCCACCAGGAGGTTGTGCCATGATGCGTGGATTACCGTGACATGTTGTGTTGATCCCAATGTTGCTCTTCGCTTGCTTGGGAATGATATCCGAGTCAATCCATCCAGGGCGCTGGCACAGGTACGTTAGATTGGGCCAGTTGAGAAAAATAAATGTACCTCAGTTTCATGGTTCCTTTGTCGCACCCCACTGACAGTAGATTTCTTTGTTGCAATAGGCTTCAAATTAAGCGTGGAGTGATGAGCATAAAACTCAGTGGTTCGTAGTCTTGGAGAAGTGTTCGATAAGTACACACCTTCAACAGCAAAGCCTTAGCAGATGATTCCGCCACCAGTCTTGCAGCCTTGAGCTCCTTTCATGAAACATTAGTCCCCAGTGAAATACGCAGGCAGAAAACATGCCCTGTATTTATGCAGCCTGAGCGCCTCCTCAAGCTCCAAGTGTTTGTCCATCATTCCATCCAAACTACCATTCGACTCGTCGTTCCCAAAGTCATCTTCAATATCATCTGCGATAACTCCAAGAGAACTTCCAGATGTGTGGCTATGTTGTAAACTACCCCTTTATCGGTTCGTCCAATTATTATTATTCTTGTTACTCTTGTCTCCGTGGTTACTGTTTCACCCCTTGATGGTGATTCCCTATTGTTTCATCTATTGTGTTTCACTTGTTGTGTTTCACCTATTGTGTTTCACTTATTGTGTGTCACCTATTGTTGAGTTACTTTTGCTATTTGTCTACCTTTATCTATTGTTCCGCTTATGGTACTGTACAGCCTCGCCACATACAGTATTTAAGCGCCTGTAGAAGCTGGGGAATGCCCCAAGCTTAGCTTTGTCCCATTTCCTGTCGCATCCTTTGCCCTGTATACTCTCTCAATCACAACTTTGCTTGTGCTGGCTTTTACTCTGCTTGACCAAAACACACCTCAGGGAACCCTTGTGTTCCTCTTCCTCCTCTGCCTCTCTTTCATCGTCCTCCTCTTCTGTAAAACCAGAAGATCGACTCTGTCTGTGGACTGAGTCATTTGTCTGACTCAGCCTTGAGACGCTAAACCCCTTGAACCGGTCTCCTTGAGCCGGCCCCACCGAACCCTTGAACCAAGTCACAGGGACTTGGCCCCACTGAACCTTGAGCTAACGCTCTAACGGCCGCGACGCCGTTACAGGCTAACTGATTGAGAATAGGGTCCTCCATCCTCAGCCCAACTTCCTCGCTAACATTGGTGAATGCCGAAAACCTGATCAGATAATCAACTTGATGGAGAAATCAATCACAGAACGCACCTCAGCCTCTAACAGCGCAGCAAGTTCAACGTCATCAAGATTATTGAGTGCGGCATCGTCCGACTCATATGTGTCTGCTTCGCATTCACGTTCAATTTCGCCAAGCTCTTCAAGATCATAATCGTTGAGGGCATCCATGTCACCTGCTGTATCTAGCTCATCATCAAAATGGTTGAAGGCTGTGTGTGCGGAGACTCAGGCAGGCTTGCCTGAAGTGACAGCATGGCGACGTGCAACCAGCACTTGTTTTGACATCTGACTCAGGCTCGGAGCCCTCTTCATCTTCCGAGTCGACCATCGACGCGGCTGGGTAGCGTTGACTCGGAGGTTTACCTAGGCCAACATTCCTTCTCAGTACTTATTCATGACTAAGTGCTTTATCACGAACCGTGAGGAGTGACGTCCTTTTTTGCTACTGCTGCACCAAGGGGGATTAACTTGTATCTGGGTCTGACTTGAATCAACGCACCTTGTATCCTTTTCTTGGGAGCTGGACTGTTCTTAGCTTGGGTGACGACCCTTGACTTCTTCTTATTCCATGCTAGAATCAGGTGTGGCTATTAGACTGGACCTGCAGGATGGATAAAGGTGTACTTGGGTTGTCAAGGAGCTTCGTTTTTGCCACCCGTGTAAGGGCAGCTATAGGAGGAACAAGGAATTTGCACGGTGGTAAACTATCAAAAAACAAAAGTTGAGGTCTGTGAAAACTCACGCTCTGCTTGTAAAGGAGGCTTGGCTCTGATTAGGGACTGTGATGTGAAGTCATCATCTGAATAGTCAATGACGGATGTAATTTTTCTTTTGGACATGGTGAAACTTAGTAAGTGAAGACATTCCCCCTGTTGACGTGGCAGTGGCTGATTGTGGTACTGTATAGTTCAATATCTGCGGATTCAGCCACTTTGCTCCGTCGCTCTCCAATTTGTGCAGATGCAGCAACCATGGTCAAATGCACAGGCTGCAACAGTTATTTCAGATCCAACCTTGCCCATTCCATACACCTTCAACGCACGAGGAATCCGCCTTGTCATGCACTTTTTCTTCAAGTGCTTGACTATCTTCCTGAACTCAGCGATTCAGATTTAGATATTGACGACGAGCAGTTTCTTGGCATTGAGTACCCTCATACTTGGGGTGAGGGCCCTGACATGCCAGCTCCTCTCTTTGTTGGTGATTTCTTTGGTGACAATTATGCTGAAGAAGACTTTGAAACATTGGCCATGGACGATGGCGTTTTACCACCAGATTCCGATTCTGATAATTGTGATGATTTCAACCAGGAGCAGGGATGGGAGGAACCAGCCGCACCCAATCCATCTTGTTCCCCATCACCTGAGGGTGAGGTTTTTGATAACAACGAGGATATCCCATCTGTTGAAGAGCGACGGACTGCGGAGGCTCGCTTCCTAATGAAGCCGACTGTCCTCACATTTTGCGATGTGTTCCCCCAAAGTACAGCAGGTATGTACATCAATGACTCGGTAGTCACTTACTCATTGTTACTACAGGTGCACCTATCCCTACTGCCTCCGAAATGCCTGGCTATGCAGGATACAAGGATCAATTCGTAGATGGTGAAGCTAATATCTGGGCACCGTTCACATCTAAGCTAGATTGGGAAATGGCACGATGGGCAAAGCTTCGTGGTCCTGGATCTACGGCTCTCACAGAACTCCTCAAGCTTGAAGGAGTAAGTTTTCCATTTGATCTGGGGAAGGTCACGATACTGACTACAATAGCTTCCGGATCTTCTTGGCCTTTCATATAAGAATGCGACAGAACTGAACAAGATCATTGATAAGCAGCTTCCTTCGCGCCCTTGCTTCCAGCGGAAGGAGATTGTTATTGCTGGTGAAGCATATGATGTATACTTCCGTGATATCATTGCCTGTATAAAGGTGCTCTACGGTGATCCACAATTCACAGGTGTCCTTGTGTTCACACCAGAGCGACACTATGCCAATCCAGACATGGGTGTTAGATTATATCATGATATGCATACAGGAAAATGGTGGTGGGAGACGCAGGTATGCTGATTCAGTTTTTTTTCACCTATCAATTACTGATCAGTCAAAAAGAAAATTGTCGAACAAAAAACGCCTGGAGCAACTGTCATCCCAATCATCTTGTCATCCGATAAGACACTTGTTACATTATTTGGAAATAAGACTGCGTATCCTATCTATATGACTATTGGAACACTTCCTAAAGAAATCCGTCATAAGCCTTCGCGTCATGGCCAAATCCTCCTTGGCTATCTTCCTACCACTCGACTTCAACAAATCACCAACAATGCATCTCGTCGTCATGCGGCAGCAAATCTTTTCCATGCCTGCTTGTCACGCATTGTCGGGCCCTTGAAAGAGGCCGGTGTTAGTGGGATATATATGGCAAGTGGAGACGGCATCGTTTGCAGATGTCATCCGATTTTCGCAAATTATGTTGGTGATTATCCTGAGCAGCTCTTGGTGACTCTAGTCAAGAATGGTGAATGTCCAACTTGTGAAGCTCCTCACGACGAACTTGGCAAGGATTGTAACACTCAACATCCCCTCCGAAACCTAGACAACATTCTTGATGCGCTTGCGTCAGTCAGCCAGGGTTCAACGGTATTTGCTCGAAACTGTCGTGATGCAGGTATCAAGCCTGTCTATTGCCCATTCTGGGAAGACCTCCCCTATGCCAATGTTTATCGTGCAATTACGCCTGATATCCTGCACGAGCTCTATCAGGGTGTTATCAAGCACATGGTCTCCTGGATTATCCAGGCATATGGTGCTGCGGAAATTGATGCTCAGTGCCGTCGTCTACCACCAAACCACAATATCCGCCTCTTTTTCAAAGGAATTAGTACTCTTTCATGTGTCACAGGCCGTGAACATGACCAGATGTGCCGTTTTATCCTAGGTATCATTATTGACATTCCTCTACCCAACAACCTTGCCCCTGGACGCCTCATTTGTGCTGTGCACGCTCTCCTTGACTTCCTTTACATATCCCAATACCCGATTCATTCTACTGAGACACTTTCCGTTCTTGATGAATCTCTCCAGACATTCCATGACAACAAAAGCATTTTCGTTGATCTTGGTATTCGCTCTGACTATAATTTTCCTAAACTTCATAAAGCAAAACATTACAAGCTTGCAATTGAGGCCTTTGGGACAACAGATAACTACAACACGGAATACACAGAGCGTCTCCACATTGATCTAGCCAAAGATGCATACCGGTCAACCAACCATAAAGACGAGTTTACGCAGATGACAATATGGCTCGAGCGCAGAGAAAAGATCTTTTTCCACGACAGATTTATCCAATGGCGGATTGCTGGTGAACCTCCTCCTGCTGACACTAGCTGGCATGCGCCCCAATTTGCACATCGCCCTCACATACAGATGACTATACATCCCAGTGTCCGAGCTGTGCCTCTCACTTCAATTATGTCCAAATATGGCGCTACGTTCTTCAAACCCGCACTGGCGCGCTATGTGGCCCATATGAATAACCCTTCATTGACAACTGCTGTACAAGTTGAACGCATTGCACAAGACATTGACCTACCTTTCAACACCATCCCTGTTTATCACAACATCAAGTTCTGGAATACTGATGCACAAGGTCGTGAGGAGACATCTGATCTCCTGGACTCTGTCCATATCAAGCCCAGTCGTTCAGACAATCGCGGCAAGGGTGTTCCAGCTAGATTTGATACTGTGTTAGTCAAAGACGGTGATGGTGGACATGCTGGTGTTTCCGGTGCGATATGCCAACCTATTTCAGTATTCAGATACTAACTTTGATATTTTATAGGCTATCGCATTGCTCAAGTTCGCGTTGTCTTTACATTATCAGACCGTGCAGTCTCTTCACTTTTTACAAGTACATTCCACCCACCCAAACACTTGGCATATGTCGAGTGGTTCACTCCATTCAAGAATGCACCCGAGCCCAATCATCACATGTACAAGATATCTCGAAGTCTATCTGGTGGGGAACGTATTGCGAGTATCATACCCGTTTCTGATATTCGTCGAAGCGTTCACCTCATTCCCAAGTGCGGCGCTGTTATTCCTCGTGAATGGACAAGCGCGACTGTTTTAGACACAAGCACATATTTTTTTGTTAACCCTTTCCTCGATCGGCATAGCTATTTGACTGTTCATTAAGATCATATTTCTCAATCAGTGTTGGAGGCAGCTACTCTCCAAAATACCCTTCAATATCAGAATATCTATACATATCTCAGAATATGGAACAATATCAGAATATATATACAGTATCTCGGAATATGTAACAATATGGAGAATACTCATATTTTACTGATATTTCAGAAATGTAGGATTCCCTGATGTGATGGGTGAGCTTCTGTTTTGTCATGAAGTATGTGAGGTTATTGTGATCTGTCCACAATTCCACAGGGTGTTTAGCTCCTTCTAAGTAGTGTCAGAAGTGCTAGAGGGAGGCAACTATAGCTAGTAGTTCCTTGTCATAGATCATATAGTTTCATTGGGAAGGGTCTAATGACTTTGAAAAGTATGCAACTGGGTGGTACTGGTTGAGTCCATCAGGTTGTTCTAAGATTGAGCTCACTGCAAAGTCACTTGCATCACAAATCAAGCAGAATGGTTGTGAATAGTCTTGTAACAATAAGACAGGTGCCTTTGTGAATGCTTCAATGAGGATTCAGAATGCTTTTTCTTCATCAGGTCCCCAGTGAAATGGGTGATCCTTCTTGGTCAAGTTGAACAATGGTCAGGCCAAATGGGAGTATTGGTGTATGAACCATTGATAGAAGTTGCAGAAGCCTAAGAATGCTTGGACTTCTGTAATATTGGCAGGCATTGGCCACTGTGCTATGCCAGCTAATTTGTCCAGGTCCATTGATATGCGTCCTTGGGATATGTGTATGCCTAGATAGCTTATAGATGTTGTCATGAACCATTTCCTGGAGAGGGTCCTTTAAGGACCCTTCCTTAGTAGAGGAAACCCAGCTTCTATGGTGCCACCCTGTTCACATGGACAAAAGGGGTGAGTAGAGGTGTCCACAATATCATGCACGCATTGTTGCACAAGTGATTCTCAGCACAATTGACATACAGCAAGCCCCACTTAATGGCAACCCTTTTAGCAATAAAGGACAGTATTATAGCCTCTCCAAGGACCCTTTGGGACGACTTTGAGTGCTCTACAAAAGGCACTAACATGATACTAAAGACCATACAATGTGTTATAGACTAACTCTAATAACCATAGAATGAACTATAAAGCAATACTAAGGACCTTAATAGAAGTATTAGGGTCAACTCTAAGGACCCTAATGGAACTATATAAGGGACCTTATAGGCAACTCTATTCCCTGAACCAAACTACAAGTCCTCAAATGACTGGCTATAAACTAACTAACAGTAAATGAATCAGGTGCTTTGCACATGTACTAAAGCAGTGAACATGTGGACAGTAAAGGCTCTTACTCATCAATAGAAGTCGTCTTACTCAGCAGCTTACTGAGCATGACTGAGCATGCTCAGTAAGCATACTCCAACTTCTTACTCATCTGTCAATTGTGCTTGATAACAAGGTTATGACTTGTTCCCTATTAGGCAGTTCTCTTGTAGTATATAAGCGCTCAATAAATACCAGACAGTCTTCAGACTGTCCATTTGTTTACAGCACTCTCTATTCCTGGGATACTCCTTTAAGAACCATCCCCTTGTGATCATTCTGGCCTCGTCCCTATGTAATTGCTCAACACTACCAGTAACTATACCTCTTTGGTACTTGGTACTGCTCTGGGCCTTACTTCTTGCCCACGCTGTCTTGGACATCTATCGACTCATCTTTGAACTTATCCCTTGCTCTTGAACTGGATTGTTCAACAGTGAGTCTTGACAGATGTCTGGTGGAAGGCACACTTCTCTGGTTTGAGGTATAAATCACGTTGATGTAGGATCTTGAGGACCTTATGTGTCCATTGGTCCAAGTCTTGGATGGTGTTTGCAAGGATTAGTATATTGTCTAGGTATACTACAACATGTCCTGTCATGATTAATGGTGCTAAGATGTTGTTCATGATGCATTGAAATGTGGCTGGTGCATTGCATAGTCCAAATGTCATAACGCATGGTTCAAAGAGGCCTAAGGGTGTTTTAAAGGCTGCTAGGTGTTTGTCACCTTGTTGGAGTTGGATACTGTTATATCCCCATCATACATCAAACTTGGTAAAGTTCTGTGCCCATTGTAGTTTATCAATCAGGTCTGGGATTAATGGTAAGGGGTAGGCATCTTTGATAGTGGCAGCATTAAGGCCTTGATAGTCTTGTACTGGACATAGAGCTCCCCCTTTCTTTTCTACAAAGAAGAATGGGCTAGCTATTGGTGCTTTGGAGGGGCAAATGGTTCAATACTATCAGGTGATTCAACAAATGGCAATGCAAAGGGTTGGGAAGGTATGACAGGCATAGGAATATGACTAGTAAACAAGGGTATGTAGGTGTCAGGGGGAGCAGGAAGTAATGGTCTTTCAACAAGGAATCCTCTTGCGTTGGGAACTGTTTCTCTAGAGGGAGCTCGCTGAGGCATTGCACATCTTCTGTGTTGAGGAGCCAGAATTACTGAAATGGGAGGTGGTAATCGCCTGGTGTCCACAAGGTAATTCTGTCAGGAGTAGGAGGTGTATCTGGTCAATAGTTGCATGTGCAATACTCTGTTTTGCAGTTACACCTTGCTGTCCATGGATTTGACTCAGTATCTTCTGTGCTGGCAGACCAACATTCTTGGCTAGTTGGGATGGTGGTTTGAATCGGTGTGAGGGGTTGAGGGGCAGGACTTGAGGCTTCTAGGATTGCTGGGACTGAATAGTATGCAGGAGGACCAGTATATGAGGCATCTGGGCTGGTAATTGCCCAAGGTTGATTATAGTCTGCATCATATAACCAAGAGTTAGTTTTCCAATCAAAGGTGTTGTGTATTCCTGGGACAATAGCAAGTTGGATGTAAGATTGGTTTTCCCTTTGTATTCTGTTGAGGCACAGGTGGTAGAACTGGACAGTGAGGCGATAGTAGCTGATGTATGTCCAGGCCAGGTAAAACAGGCAATACCCTGTCCTTAAAGAATTAATGATGAGATGGTGATGTGGTTGGATGATCCTGGTCCAAAGGTTCAATTTGCTGGATTGTAGGGACTGGTAATCCACTGGTTGTCCTTGGATGTTTTTTGCTTGAGCGAGTTGCCAATACAATAGTTGTTGACATGCTGGTGGCAGGAGTTGACTAAGGGTTTCAAGATATAATGCATGTTTGTTGTGGCTTAGGAGTTGTCCAAATGGTAAGACTTCAAGGAATTCTTTGACAACAAGGTGGGGAAAGTCTTCGTGGGGTGGTTCAATTCCTGGTATGTCATGTAGATTGGTTAAAGTGTTAACAGGGAATGCAGTGGAGGCCCAGGTTTGTTGTGAAATGCAACCACAGATAGAGGGACCTCAGAGGAGGTGCTTAGTCATTGCCACCCTCTTGGGTCTGACTTGTGGGTTCAACACTATGTGACCCAACCTGGGGACCTTGAAGGAGGGGGTTGACAACACTCACATGATTCCCTTATATCCTGGTGCAATTAAGAAAATGGCCAGACTGGGGGTTGAACCCAGGACCTCCTGGATATATACCAGGTGCTCTAACCACTGAGCTACCTAGCCTTGGGTACAGTGAAGTGGATTAATGTATATGACAGATTGTATATCCAACAAGGTTCAATAGTGATTTAGACTTAAGACATGTCTGGTGATAGCATCTTCTTTTTTGTCTTCTTCTAAGGCATATTCTCAAGGCACTTTAGTTAAGACAAAAGGGAAACTTTATTTGATCTTTATTGAAGCGTTACAAGGATGGTTCTTACTTTTTAAGAACTGTGCGCAAGATCTATGGTTTCAAGGTGGTACCTCTCGATTATGTCAAGGGGGTTAGGAGGAATATGAGGCATGAAACAGAAGCGAAGTAGCTGGGGGTTGAATCATATGGTGTCAACCATGTAAGTTGAGTAGTGACGTAGGGATACACAATTACTACCTTCTTCAAAGTGTAAGTATCCATACACAAAAGCTAGGTGTCCATCCAAGAACTTGTGTACAATAGACAAGCAAAAGGACCCTTTGTAAGCAGGATGGTAAATGGCAGGTAAGGTAAGGAGCTTCCTAAACAATGACATATTAAAAATGTAAGTGATATGTCTGAGGGGGAAGTCAGTGTCCAGGACGTATATCCCAATGTTAGAGCAAATGCTGAAGGGGGTGAGGTTATATTCGGTGGCAAGGGCAGCGATGGAGGGTTCCACAGCAAAAGTGTGGATGATGCGTGCACAAAAGGCAGTTGTGAAGGTGTCTGTGAAGGTGCAACAAGCTAACTGATCTGTGGTAGGGATGTGTGACAAGTAGTCTTGGTGGTTTATTGCTGTTTCCAGTGCACTCAGTGGAGCTTGAATTCCACCCAAATCAGCACAGAAAACCCCCTCAAACATGCGGGATGAATATCTAACTCAAAACACCTTCAATTCATATAAAACCTACTGTCCCTGAATTGCCTGAATAAGGGCTAGGCAGCCCCATTGTTTTCATGAGATTTGAGTGAGAATTGGTGGAGCTGGACTCAAGCCACCTCCACATGTGTATTAGATGAATTACAACTCAAAATCATGGTCAATATCTATTATTTTGCCCTCATGTTGTACCCATGGGCTGTCTTGAGGCAGCCCCATAGTGTTTTTGACTGGAAGGAGCACCTAGCAGGAACACAAGAATGTGTTTGTTCATTCAACTGCACTCAGGTTCACACAGATGATAAGAGGACAACAGGGCAACTTTATTCAAGATGGTAGCATATACAGGTGGGAACTAAGGCTAAGGGACAGGAAAAACACAAAAGACAGACATATGAAAGGAAATCTAGATGTAAGAAGGGGACCGAAGCTGGACAATGTGAGGTATCAAGTTGTGGTCTCCAGCAGCTGTGGTAGTGGCATGTGGCAATTTGTGAAGGATGGCTGTGTCATGAACCATTTCCTGGAGAGGGCCCTTGAAGGACCCTTCCTTATGAGAGGAAACCCAGCCTCTATGGTATCACCCTGTTCACATGGACAAAAGGGGTGAGTAGAGGTGTCCACAATATCGTGCACATTGTCATGGAGCAATTCTCGGCACAATTAACATACAGCAAGCCCCACTTAATGGCAACCCTTTTAGCAGTAAAGGACAGTATTAGAGCCTCCCTAAGGACCCTTTAGGATGACTAGAAGTGCCCTATAATAGGCACTAACACAATACTAAAGACCCTACAACATGTTATTAGACTGACTCTAATAACTATAGAACGAACTATACAGCAATACTAAGGACCTTAATAGAAGTATTAGGGTCAACTCTAAAGACCCTAATAGAACTATATAAGGGGCCTTATAGGCAACCAAATTCCCTGAACCAAACTACAAGTCCTCAAACAACTGGCCCTAAACTAACTAACAGCAAATGAATCAGGTGCTTTGCACGTGTACTAGGACAGTAAACACATGAACAATAAAGGCTCTTACTCATCAAGAGAAGCCTTCTTACTCAGCAGATTACTGAGCATGACTGAGCATGCTCAGTAAGTGCACTCCGACCTCTTACTCATCACTCTATTGTGCTTGATAACAAGGTTATGACTTGTTCCCTATTTAGCAGTTCTCTTGTAGTATATAAGCACTCAATAAAGTAACGGACAGTCCTCAGACTGTCCATTTGTTTACGGCACTCTCCATCCCTGGGATACTCCTTTAAGGACCATCCCCTTGTGACTATTCTGGCTTCTTCTCTGCGTACCTGCTCGACCTTACCAGTAACCATACCTCTCTGGTATTTGTTACTGCTCTGGACTCTACTTCTCGCCCATGCCGTCTTGGACGTCTATCGAACTTGTCTTTGAACTAACCCCTCACTCTTGAACTGGATTGTTCAACAGTGAGTCTTGACAGGCTGAGGCCAGGTGTGGTGATGAGGGGTGTGGTCAAGTTGCGACATGAGGGGGAGACAATGCAAAGGAGAGGCTGGAGGGGGGATAGGGAGAGTGCTGGTGGGTGGTTGCTTGGGTGCTGATGGTGCTGCTGAACACAATTGTGGGTGGGACAGATTAGAGAGATTGGATGGCAGATGTGAGGTAGAGGAGCGAGGGGGTGTGGATGTAGAAAGGGAGAGGGAAGATGGTGGCAGGCTGGGAAATGGATGCATAGGTGGCATGCAGATCTCTGACTAACAGAATGAGAGACTAGTAAAAGGGGAGAAAAAGCATACTGAAACATACAGTAGCAACACCAGTCCAATGGCAACAAAGATGGCAGCATGGTATGGGGCTCTTCAGCAGGTGCATCAGGACTTGTTGGTGCATGGTGAAGGTGAGGGCGTTGAGGGCAAGGGCATGCAGTGGTTGATGGGGGTGAGGTGGCATGCTGGCAGCAACAATGATGATGTGAGGACAAAGAGGAGATGGCACAAAAGGAATATGCACATATGTACTCTTGTAAGTGATTTGTGGCAAACAAATGTGAATGCAAATGCTGAGTGATTCAGTGGCACATATGCATACACTTGTTTTTTTTGAGTTGCTTCCTTGCTGCCACACATCACTTGGACACTGTACATCGCTTCTCACACCCACCTCACCTTCACCTTGCCCATTCTCTTGCTCTTGAGGTCGAACATGCCATATATGAACATTGTCAAGTCCATTGTTCAGTGCGTTCTGCTTGTGGTCACTTTATGGGTGAGTTTTCTGTCTTTCAGTCACAATTCAAGACTGATTCACTTGCCTTTGCCTCCCTTGCATCTCAGCATGGCCTCAATGTCAACTCACCCACACAGCTATATGGCTGGCCACTGAATCACTTACAAGAGTACATATGTGCATATTCCTTTTGTGCCATCTCCTCTTTGTCCTTGCATCATCATCACCACCACCAGCATGCCACCTCACACCAATCAACCACTGCACACCCTTGCCCTCAATGCCCCTGCCTTCACCATGCACTGATGAGTCCTGATGCACCACCAAAGAGCCCTGTACCATGCCACCATCTTCATTGCCATTGGACAGTGTTGCTACTGTACGTTTCAGTACGCTTTTTCTCCCCTTTTACTAGTCTCTCATTTTGTTAGTCAGAGATCTGCACACTACCTATGCGTCCATTTCCCAGCCTGCTGCTGTCTTCCCTCTCCCTTTCTACATCCACACCCCCTTGCTCCTCTACCTTGCATCTGCCATCCAATCTCTCCAATCATCCCACCCACAATCACATTCAGCAGCGCCATCAGCACCCAAGCAACCACCCACCAGCACTCTCCCTATTCCCCCCTCCAGCCTCTCCTTTGCATTGTCTCCCCCTCATGTCGTGACTTCGACCACACCCCTTGTCACCACACCTGGCCTCAGCCATCCTTCACAAATTGCCACACACCACTACCACAGCCGCTGGAGACCATGACTCAATACCTCATGTTGTCCAGCTTTGGTCCCCTTCTTATGTCTAGATTTCCTTTCATATGCCTGTCTTTTGTGCTTTTCCTGTCCCTTAGCCTTAGTTCCCACCTGTATATGCTACCATCTTGAATAAAGTTGCCCTGTTGTCCTCTTATCATCTGTGTGAACCTGAGTGCAGTTGAATGAACAAACACATTCTCGCATTCCTGCTAGGTGCTCCTCCCAGTCAAAAACACTATGGGGCTGCCTCAAGATAGCCCATGGGTACAACATGAGGGCAAAATAATAGATATTGACCATGATTTTGAGTTGTAATTCATCTAATACACATGTGGAGGTGGCTTGAGTCCAGCTCCACCAATTCTCACTCAAATCTCATGAAAACAATGGGGCTGCCTAGCCCTTATTCAGGCAATTCAGGGACAATAGGTTTTCATATGAATTGAAGGTGTTTTGAGTTAGATATTCATCCCACATGTTTGAGGGGGTTTTCTGCACCAATTTGGGTCGAATTCAAGCTCTGCCAAGTGTGCTGAAAACAGCAATAAATCATGGAGGGGTCGCCACTGCTTGCAGGAATGATTGGTGCTGGGGAGGACAAAGTACTGGTGAGGGTGGAACCAGAATGCTGTGCAAGGGGGGCGATCAAGGAAGCCTTCAGGCAAGGGAGGATGGTCTGCTTGCTGTTGTTCATTCTGCGCTGGAGGGGGAGTGCCGATAGGGACAAAGTCACCTGGGATGGGCTGGGGAACATTGGGAGATGATGGTGGGGCTTCTGGGGAGTACAGGATGCTGAGGGGTGAGGACATGTCAACTGGTTCAAGGTCCTCAGTGAGGAGGCAAAGGGCGGTGCATGGAGTGGGCTGGAGAGGAGAAGGGAGGTGCAGGGAGGTATTGACAAAAGTGGGAGAGTTGGGAGTGGACACTTGAGTGTTGGCTGGTCAATACAGGGATGATGAGAGACTGTCCAGATGTCAAGACATGTACTGCTGATCACAAAGGACTCAGGAGCAGGTGGGCAAGGGTCAGAACAGACAGTACGCAGTGTAGGCAGCGTTGAACAGGAGGATGAGCCAAATGACAAGGAGGTACCAGATGGGGACTGGTACATGTTGCAAGAGACAGAGGTGAAGGCTAGAGGCCAGTGTAGCGAGAGGGCTTTAAACAAGGCGGTCATTGAAGCGTACCTTGGGAGTGAGAGGAATCTTTAAACTGAGTGGTCGTGGGGGAGTACCCAGGAAGATGAGAGTATCAAAAATGGACAGTCTGACAACTGCCATGCTACATTGGGGCTTATATACAGTGTACAGGGTCGATTACAAAAAACTGGAACTATTCTAGACCCTTTGGTACTATCCAATAGGACTCCAGAGGCATAAACTCACTTGTGTCAAGTCTCAGGCTTACTGAGCATATTACTGATCATTGTGGAGCGATGACATCCTTATGATGTCATTGTGGAGCACTTAGTGAGCCAATGAGGTCACTGTGGAGTCACTCAGTCAGCCATGATGTCATTCGAGCCTTGATGACATCAGATGAGTTATGCAACAGTTCCTAGGAGTTTGTGCTGCTGTTTCGGGTTCTTGGTGGCTGGGTGGCCATGTGGCTGCCACGCGATGATTACCCGAATAGGAAATGGGTGCCTGGTTGTGTTATAGTGCCTTTGCGATAGCGATATCTTGCACCATAGGAGGGGTAGCCCAAGAAACAGAAGTGAGTTGGGAATGCAAAGTGAGAGAGGTCTCTTTTTGAGTGAAATAGGACAATATATGACCAGGACCTGGCCTTGGTTTGTAACACACAAAGACTTCAAGGTTCTGGTCATAGTAGTGGTCCGGCAGCATGGGTGGCTGAAGACTGTATGTGAGCTGATGCAGCTGCGACTGCAGGTGTGGGAGAGAGGATTGGCAGAATGGAGAGGCATGGGTGTGTTGGCACTGGTGATGCTAGGAAGGAGGGTGAAGGACGGCTGGAATGGAGGGGCGAGATGGGCAATGAGGGTGACTGGCTGCAACTCCAATCACCCTGGATGCGAGGGCTGGAAACCTGGGCTTAGGGTTGAATGGACTGAGCTGAACTGAGCCCTGGGCTTGCTAATGTGATCATAGCGTGGCAGAGGTGTGTCAAAATGGTGGAGAGTTGGCATGCATGATTGGTGAAGGGGGAGGAAGTGAGGATGAAGGTGGTGGTGTTGCTGTGGAAGGGTGGAGGATGCGGGGTGTTACAGTGTCATGGCCATTGGAGCATTAGCTCAGAGTTCAGTGGGGCCAAGTCCCTGTGACTTGGTTCAAGGGTTCAGTGGGGTCGGCTCAAAGAGACCAAATTAAGGGTTTAGCATCTCAAGGCTGAGTCAGACAATGACTCAGTCCACAGACAGAGTCGGTCTTCTGGTTTCACAGAAGAGGAGGATGATGAGAGAGAGGCAGAGGAGGAAGAGGAACACAAGGGTTCCTTGAGGTGTGCTTAGGTCAAGCAAGGTGTAAGCCAGCACAAGCAAGTTTGTGATTTGAGGGAGTATACAGGGCAAGGGATGTGACAAGAAATGGGACAAAGCTAAGCTTGGGGCATTCCCCAGCTTCTACAGGCACTTAAATACTGTATGTAGCAAGGCTGTACAGTGCTATATGCAGAACAATAGATAAAAGGTGAGCCAATAGCAAAAAGAGATTAATGACAAGGTGAAACACAGAGAGGTAAAGTGACAGCTGTCAATCACTATCAAGGGATGAAATGGTAACCAAAGAGATGAGGGTGACAGAAGAGAACAATAACTGAAACAGATTAGAGACAGACGAACCAATAAGGGGGTAGATCATGACATGGGGGGAGAAAGGGGAGACTTGGCGAGATGGGAGATGAGGAACACACAGCATGTAGCGCAAGGCCACTGGGGGGCTCAACACCATTTCGCATGGTTTGCCAGTGCAGCTAGTGCATCAAAGCTTGATGGGGTGCTTGCTCATAGGACGTGTTGCCTGATGTCATGAACCATTCTCTGGAGAGGGCCCTTGAAGGACCCTTCCTTATGAGAGGAAACCCAGCCTCTATGGTGTCACCCTGTTCACATGGACAAAGGGGGTGAGTAGAGGTGTCCACAATATCATGCACACATTGTTGTGCAAGCAATTCTCAGCACAATCAACATACAGCAAGCCCCACTTAGTGGCAACCCTTTTAGCAATGAAGGACAGTACTAGGGCCTAAGGACCCTTTATGACAACTCTAGGAGCCCTACAATAAGCACTGACACAGTATCAAAGACCCTACAACACATTATTAGACTAACTCTAATAACTATAGAATGACCTATAAGGCAATACTAAGGACCTTAATAGAAGTATTAGGGTCGACTCTAAGGACCCTAATAGAACTATATAAGGGGCCTTATAAGATAACACTATTCCCTAAACCAAACTACAAGTCCCCAAATGACCGGCCCTAAACTAACTAACAGAAAATGAATCAGATGCTTGCATGTGTACTAAAGCAGTGAACACATGGACAGTAAAGGCTCTTACTCATCAAGAGAAGCCTTCTTACTCAGCAGCTTACTGAGCATGACTGAGCATGCTCAGTAAGCGCACTCTGGCTCCTTACTCATCCCTCTATTGTGCTTGATAACAAGGTTATGACTTGTTCCCTATTTAGCAGTTCTCTTGTAGTATATAAGCACTCAATAAAGTAGCAGACAGTCCTCAGACTGTCCATTTGTTTACGGCACTCTCCATTCCTGGGATACTCCTTTAAGAACCATCCCCTTGTGACTATCCTGGCCTCCTCTCTGTGTAATTGTTTGACTTTACCAGTAACCATACCCCTTTGGTATTTGTTACTGCTCTGGACTCTACTCCTTGCCCACACCGTCCTAGACATCTATTGACTTGTCTCTGAACTAATCCCTCACTCTTGAACTGGATTGTTCAACAGTGAGTCTTGACACCTGAGGCAACTGGAGTGAAGGAAGTCAAAGGGAACAGGGGGGGGGTCAGGTCAACTCAGATCAAAGCCTCACTGGGGCAGTTTTTGTAGCATGCTACATCAATCGAAGTAAGATGTGCGCTTCATTATCAAAGACAGAGGAGTATCCTTGGATGGTCTTGAGGGAAAGTGGCTGCATGGTGATCCATTGATGCTGTCGCCTGCAGAGGAAACATCATCCAAATGGGGCAGTGGAGGTCACTTGCCTGCCTGAAACTTACAATGTGTCATTATAGGGAGTTGTGGTGATGGCACAGCCATGAAGTATTGTCTGACTCTTGATAACTTCGACTTGAGAAGATGGCACCATTGCTGACCAGCAAGTCCTTGGCAATTTGTGCATTTGAAATCACAACAAAGAGCTGGTTACCCATCCAGATAGAGTGGCCCATATATCCTCGACCAGGCTTGTAGAGTGTGCTCAGGATAAGAGCGAAGGAAGTAGTAACAAAGGAGTGGGCTGGGAGGGATCATACTGTATGGATATGGCAGTTCAAAATTTCGCATGCAGATCAGCACCCAAAAATTGAAACTTCAAGAACTGAATATTAGGCTCCCATATTTTAGCTGCACCTAGATACAGTATATAAGGTTCTATTGTACAAGTTTCAAGTCAATCTGTTGAGAAATGGTTGAAATATGGCAGTTCAACATTTCACACTCAGATCACACTCAAAACTCAAAACTTCAGGCCCCATACAGCAACCAAGATTTCTTGAAACTTGAACTTGGAACTTGAATTTCAGGATTAGCCGGGAGTGACAGGTGTGACAGGTGTGATGACAGTGACATGTCATATGATTAACTAATATCAGTTGTTTTTGTCTGTTAACTGTAATTCACATATTTGCATATGTGATGTTGTGTAATGACTTGGGCTCAGGAACGATTGGTGCGTCAATCTTTCTACCCCCACCTCCACCACCCCATATGATGCAGACCTGCTCATCAATAAGTCCAGATTCCATGGAAGGAAGTCTAATCTCAGAAAGTAACAAGGCTATATGGACAACTGAAGAGGAAGCTGCATTTCTACTGTTCCTTGTCGAGCAGAAACAAGAAGGAAACATGACCTCCAATGCCATGTTCAAGGACCTTACCTTCAACCAAGCAGCCAATTCTATTAAGCCCATGCATGAGAAGGGTCCTATCAAGACTGGACCTATGTGCAAATCAAAATGGCAAAGGGTACGAAATTTTTTTGCTTTGCCATATCACACAGCTAACATCGTCTACTACTAGATGAAGAAGGAGCACTTGCTAATTGTTGCTCTCAGGAATGAGTCTCAGGTGTGTTGTGATATGATCACAACTCGGATGCGTTGACGCGTCGGATCACCCAGACCGGGCATCACCGGCTCAGCTCATACGCTGCAGCACGCGTTAGTTACACTGATAGAGTGATTTAGGACAATCGGTAGCTACTCACAACTGATCCTCGGACTTACTTAGTGATCTGTGATGGTAGTTAGCTGTACTGCATCTAGTGGTGGTCTCAGGTACTTAAGAATGCCACAAAGTACGTAGATCACTTCAGTTTTGTGTCAACCAAACTGAAGTGAGTATTTACACTATGATATCTTATCTCACAGTACTGACGACACGTTGTAGCTATTGTCTGATAGGTACATTATTTATATCAGTTTTGTGTCAACCAAACTGAACTATTGTCTGATAGATCTGCCTGCGATCTTATCATCTGCTGCTATCTAATCACACATACTGCATCTATTTTCAACAAGTCTGGGGTTGGGCACCTATGGACTGATGAGAATGGAATTGTTGTTCCACCTGAAATGGAATCGGTGTGGAGTGATCTAGTCAAGGTGCATACATAACATCTAATTTGTCAATGCCATCTGATCATTAGTAGAATAATCAAGAATACAAGAAGTACAGGGATAAAGGCTGGCTGCATCGCAGCATCATGAAATCTCTGATGCCATCAAGTGCAAGAGGCCAACATTCATATTGGGGCACACAGTCAACAGCCCATTTTACTCCCCCTCAGTCATCTGCGTCACTGTCCCCCAATCCCAATTTTTGTCAAGACTCACTGTTGAACTATCCAGTTCAAGAGCGAGGGATAAGCTCGAAGATGAGTCAATAAACGTCCAAGACAGCATGGGCAAGAAGTAGAGTCCAGAGTAGTAACAGATACCAGAGAGGTATTGTTACTGTGAGAGTCGAGCAGTCACGCAGAGGAGAGGTCAGGATAGTCACAAGGGGACGGTCCTTAAAGGAGTATCACAGGGATGGAGAGTGCTGTAAACAAATGGACAGTCTGAGGACTGTCCGCTACTTTATTGAGCGCTTATATACTACAAGTGAACTGCTAAATAGGGAACAAGTCATAACCTGTTATCAAGCAAAATAGAGTGATGAGTAAGAAGTCGGAGGACGCTTACTGAGCATGCTCAGTCATGCTCAGTAAGTGTCAAGACATGTACTGCTGATCACTAAGGACTCAGGAGCAGGTGGGCAAGGGTCGGAACAGATGGTATGCGGCGTAAACGGCGTTGAACAGGAGGACGAGCCAAATGACTAGAAGATACCAGATGGGGACTGGTACGTGTTGCAGGAGGCAGAGGAGAAGAGTAGAGGCCAGTGCAGCAAGGGGCTTTAAACAAGGCGGTCGTTGAAGAGCACCTTGAGGACGAGGAAGGACTTTAGACTGAGCGGTCGCAGGGGAGTACCCAGGAAGAAGAGAGTATCACAAATGGACAGTCTGACGACTGCCATGCTTCATTGGGGCTTATATACAGTGTACAGGGTCGATTACAAAGAACTGGTGTCACAAGAACCGGCTCTTCGGACCGGACCGGCAACCGGACAAGCCTACCCGGACAGACCTTACGATTCCCACGTGTTTCATGACTCACTTAGCCTCGCACGTACCAGCACCTTCCAGCGTGTTCCAGTCTTGATTGCCTCACCTTTACCTTGTGTCTACTATTTGATATAGTATACATTGTCTATTTAAACCTACCTGTAAGAGAGAACAAGCTCTAAGCTTGTTCTCCTGTGAAATATCACTGGTTTTCTCGCTTCAGGACTTGTAGGCTTGCAAGACATCAAGCATCTCGTCTGAAACCTTCACTACTCATAAGTCTTCTCAACGTGAAGACTTATTCGTAGCTTCCCTTCTCCGTGGAACATATTTGCCTTGGCAATATCGTCTCCGAGATCCCCGAAACTTGCGAAGACTTAGTGTCTCGCTCGACTCACTGCGCTCGTCTCGCGCGTGAACCGATTTGTCAGCGACACCGCCCCCAGTCGGTGACATTAGAACAAGCTTACCCTCGAACCCTTGACCCCAAACGCGTACACACGCATCCACTCCCGAATATAACAATTTCTCAAAGATGACCTCAATGGCCAGAGACTGGAGATACAAAGGCCAAGGAAAGCCTTCTGAACAAGGATTGGCAAAGCTCAGACTTCCATTCGCAATAACCCTGGATGCCGACATTGCTCTAGTTCCAGAGCAATTTAGAAAGAACACTCTATTCTTACGACTTGGGACAGATTCCACTCCATGGACCGGGTTCTTCACACCCTACAAACAAGCAAAGGTAGCCCTCGCAACACTCTATGGAGTGTGGTTTGAAATCAAACGACGCGAAGACTACTTCGCGGCCGTACGCGTCGCACGCCCGATTTTCGAACTGACATTCGATCCTCTCCCAGGACTGGACATGGACGCACTGGTTGCCTCAGGAACACCAGTACCACATTCCTCTCGAGCGACGACCCCGGCACCTGAAGAAACGATGGAACAAGAACCCCCCATGACAACTCAAGTCCACATTACCGACGACGAACCGGAAGCACCCATCCCTCCGCAACTCGCGTCGTCTGGCACGACGCGAGCCTTTCCCCGACCTAGTCAATTCCAAGGCTTCGGAGGATGCAGAAGACAACCCCCGAGCCCCGATCCTGACGACTACGACACACGCGCCAACTATGGCCGCGATGGACGCTCCTCCGACAATGGAAAACTCGAAGGCATTCCCCCGAAAGCCTTTAACGGCAACAGGGCCTGCACCCACATCTTCCTGACCGCTTTTAACAGGTTTATGACCTTAAATCACGACAGTAAAATCGCACGCGACCCCATCAAGAAATGCGCGTACTTCCTGTCGCTCCTCGAAGGGCCGGACGTCGAAGGCTGGGTCGAAACTATGGATGAATGGCTACAAGAAGTCATTGACGATCCCGAAGAACTCCCCTTTGGTCTCAATCCCTGGCAAGCCATGCAACAGAAATTTAAACACGCATTCGTCGACTACGCGGAACGCGAATGTGCGCAAGATCAACTCCGAGAATTGAAGATGAAAGACAATAATCTAGATGGCTACATTTCAGCCTTCCAGGTCCTTGCGAAATGCACAGGACTCTTCACGATGTTGAGATTATCATTGATTTGGTGTGTTACCACTACCCTGGGACGTTGTGATGTAATCACAGCTCAGACGCGTTGACGCGTCGGTTACACGGACCGGGCATCACCGGCTCAGCTCATATGCTGAGATCTGCGTTACTTACAATGATAAGTTAATTGATGACAATCGGTAGCTACTAACGACTGATCCTTGTATGATCTTTGTTTCTTATTGATGGTAGCTACCTGCAGTGTACTTAGAGACGCTCTGGAGTACTTAAGAGCGTCGTATTTCGATAGATCACTTCAGTCTTGTCTTACACAATACTGAAGTGAGTACTTACTGTTTCCTATCTTATCTATCGCATCTAATCACGCGTTGTAGATATCTTTTGATAGGTATTACTGAATTATAGTCTTGTCTTACACAATACTGAAATATCTTTTGATAGATCTTAAGGATCTTATCGCTCTTATCATAACCTGCGCCCATCTGCTTCAACACACGAACGACCCAACCGTCATGTGTTTATTCGCATGCGGCCTTCCCAAACCACTGGTTGAAGCTTGCATCAACTTTGAAGATCCGACCTCCTTCAATGAATGGATCAGCACAGCGCAGAAGCAACACCGCGTCTGGATGCGCCAACGAGCGGTCCTAACCGATCATGCTAACACCCACAATAGAAACACCAACTCGAGCACTAATCGCCCTTGGGCTCGCCTTTCGAATTGGGGCAACGCGCGGCAATACCACCAACAACGCCACCACGCCGCGCGCACGCCTCCCACCATGCGACCCAAACGCGATGGACACCAGCGCGGGCGCCGCTCGCAAAGCAATCACTGAGGCCGAGAAGCAAAAACACCGAGAAGAAGGGAGATGTTTTCACTGCTCTCTTCGAGGACACCTAGCTCGCGACTGCCCCATGAAACCAAAGCACGAAACAACTCGTGTGCGCACCGCCGATACGACCAACATCACGTCCAAATCTTCCACTGTGCAGGTGATCGAAGAAAGTGCTACTGATAAACTCGTGAAAGCAGCAAAGGCACTTTCTCTGGTAGAAAGGGAGGCTTTCATTAAGGCCCTGATGGGAGATGATGAAGATAAAGAGCAGGATTTTTCGGATGCTTGAGCATAACGGCGATTGCTCGAGCTTTAAATATCGATTCCATGTACAAAACTCAAAGAAAGTCAATATCAGTGATGACTACTATTTACATTGGATCAAACAAAGCCGAAAAGAAAGCTCTGATAGACAGCGGAGCCACTGAATGCTTATATCACCCAAACTGATAGAAGAGCTACACCTACAAACACGAAAAATAACCCCAGCCAGGAATGTCAAGAACGTTGATGGAACGCTCAATCGCTCAGGAAAGGTCACCCAAGCTGTCCAACTAGAACTGAAGTTACTAGGACAAAAACATACACCAATTCCTAGTCGCAGATATAGGTCAAGATGATATTATCTTGGGATATCCGTTCCTAGAATCGACCAACCCAAGAATAAATTGGTCCAAAGGAACCGTTATGGGAAGGGTCACTCTCAAAGGAAACCAAGAGACTCCAGCATGGATCAAAACATTAACGGACTGGGAAGAAGGAGATGAACTATGGCTCCAAACTCAAATACGAAAAACCACCATAGCGCAACAACTGGCAGAATCACAGATCACGATAAACCAAA
>JAGFNK010000183.1:0-93979 GCA_025769875.1 Russula earlei | reverse complement strand
TACTATTCACTTATTTCATCATTTTGTAACAGGAATTTATTGTAAAAAAATATAAAATTAATTTTCACAAATTGTTTGCTACAAATTTGTATGAAAATAATAAATTTTGTGTTTCAAAATGTTACAGTTTTGTCATTCACATAAGTTGATTTCCCAACCAGTGTGGTTCTGTCCCTGAGATCAATTGGACTGCTGGTAATGGAGAACTCATCTGGTGGCAGACATGACGAGATAATTGGATAATTGCACAAAAGTCACACTCTAGTGAGGGTGACAGTGGAGACTCAAATTCATGCTCATGTAATATGCTGCCTGCAATGCTGTGACTTCTACAGCTCCAGCTTTGAACAAGACTACTGAAGCAATGGCTCCCCAGCTCAAGCACAAAATGCAGCTTGCATGCATTGACATGACTCACTGTTGAACTATCCAGTTCAAGAGCGAGGGATAAGCTCAAAGATGAGTTGGTAGATGTCCAAGACGGCGTGGGCAAGAAGTAGTGTCCAGAGTAGTAACAAATACCAAAGAGGTATGGTTACCAGGAGCGTTGAGCAGTTACACAGGGAAGAGGCCAGAATGATCACAAGGGGATGGTCCTTAAAGGAGTATCCCAGGGATAGAGAGTGCTGTAAACAAATGGACAGTCTGGAGACTGTCTGGTACTTGTTACCAAGTGGTTTGGGGTCCAGAAGATGCCAGAACACCTGAACTATGGATTGCACTGTTTGCATCATGTGTGCATCAGATCTTGATTGTTTATGTTCGTTGATATTGTGTTCGGAACACGTTGATCATATCTTTCTGAAGATGTATTGAAGAAGCAATGAATAGCACTGCTTCTGTCCCAGATGTTCCTGTACCGCCACGTACATTGATTCCTTGATTAGGAAAGTACTTATGACACCAAGATTGCTACTAGGGAAGCACTTAATGCTTCCAGCACCAAGATCGTTCACATAGAAGCAACCTCGCTTCTATGAGCTGCCTTTTGCTTCTATAGCACTGACCAGTACTACAGTAGTACAAACCTTATCCCTGTAGGGCTATATAAAGCCCCCAGTTGTAACAGTTGAGCCTTAAGCTCAACTTAGTTTGCCAATCCCAAACAGTTGACTCCTACCCCGTCTGCAGAGCCCCTCTCATCTTGTTGCCATACTCCAGAAGGATCTAACACTCCTTCCCCTCCACGAGTATTGCTTGCTTGACTCAAGCATATCTGCATTGGTAGGACGCATTCATAGATGCGACCATTGATCTTATTTAAGGCACTTTGGAGCCTTAACATAAGTTGAGCTTCTATCACAGACATCACTGTGAAAGCGAACCAGAAATAGGCAGGAAGCCTTAGGACTAGGATCTAGTCATCATATGGTCAGCACCCTACGCTGAAGTAGTCAAGGGAGAGAATCTATACAGACCTCTCCACAACAAGAAGAAGGTGTACTGCGTGACTCTCGACAAGCAGCATGGTTGGACACACGCATACTTCTGTAAAGACCCCTACTGTCATTGGCATAGACAGTGGTAAGCAGGCACACAAGTCCTGACTCCCTAGGAAAGGCAGTGGCAAGCGGACAAACTGGAGATCGAAGGTGAACATAGCATATGCGTAAAGTTCAACCAGAAATTGAAGCAAGGAACCAAGTTTGGTTGGTTCAAAGCTAGAGAGAGGGACGATCTACCCTCAGGAATCAAAGGGACTGCCATCTGGTGTTGGGCAGACCAGGAAGGACCTAACAGATATGAGGTCTGATACAAAGGAAGCTACCTTCCTTGTGAATACATCAACAATCAGTGGTACTTTGTTGATTACCACAAAGGACGTCCCTATGCAGAAGAGGACGAAGACATTGACAAATATAAGGTTCTAGGTCTAGGAATCAAGACAGATCCTTATACTACTCATTGGGAACCCAGAAGCCCAGTAGTAGACAACCCAGCTCAATTCGTAGGGAAATATGTCTATTGTTCCCTAATGCATGCATCCCTTGTTGTAAAAACTCCCCCATAGATAATATCCAAGTATTAATTTTCGGAATATAGAGGACAGGAGAAATGCATGTGACAACCATTTTAGAGTTGACAGTGTGCCAAAGCAACACAGCGCCTTTGCCTTCCACATAAATTGTGTTATTGGCAGTTTTAACAGAGGATCTTTCATGTGGCAAAGCCAGCGTATACTCTATAAAGTCTTTTATTTCGAAGGTGAAGTGTGTGGATGCGCCAGAGTCTAGGAGCCATAAGGATCCCATTTTACTCATGTCGTGCTTTCCTCTACATCTCGAACAATTTGTGTTACATTCACTTTGCAGGGAACTACTCCCTGCACTAATTTGTACATTGTGCGATACAAGCGAACACTTTCTAGACATATCTAGCCCGCTCTGGGGCTGGGGAGATGCTAAAAGGTTCTTTAGCGATTGAAAGGAGAGAGGGAGGTGCATGCACGCTTTGTTATCTTTGGGGTCACTGCCCCAATCAAGTGGTTCATCTGATGGAGTCAGAGCATGCTCAGGGGTGGCAGCACCTTCTGGGATACCATCATATATGTTGAATAAATTTGATGTGTTTGTTTGCACAAAGTCACCATCGTCCTGGTCCATAGGCTCAGGGACAGGTGACAGTAGTTTCACTGCACTTGACAAGGCAGTAGATTGAGTCGAGATCTGCTGCTCGAGGGTCTTGACTGTCTGTATAGTGGGGGTTACCCCAAGATCATCAGCAAGATCAAGTGCTTTGTTTAAGGCCTTGTAAGGGCCATGTGTGTGTTTGCAAGGGTCAGTCGCAGTTGGGACAGTACGTTGTTGGATCCTCGAGGGACCCAGATGGGCAATAGTGGTAATGGTTGGGAGTGGGAGTGCAGCAACATCCACAATGTGGGAGTGTCCAGGACCATGGCTGTGATCAGCTTTCTCCTTGCCTTTCCCTTTTCCTTTGCTGCCGCGCTTACCACACTGGTGCTTGTCCTTATCTTCATTGTGCTTGGGCTTATTTCCCTGCTGCTGAGAAGAGAAGGAGGGGTCACCATGCTTGTGCTTGACAGCTGAGAGCTTCTGCGCGCTGTGCTTCTTGCTTGTACTGCGATTGATCTCAGTTTGATATTGAGAGACGATAGCCTCTCACATGTCCTTAGCGTTAAGGTCGGCTAGTTCATAGTTCTGAGTGACAATGTGGACAAGCATTTCCCATTTCTGGGGAATGGCAGCAAGCATGATGAGTGCCTGCAAGGTGTCAGGGATGTCAAGGGAGGAAGCAGTGAGACGCTGGAATGCAGCATGTATCCAATCCATTTGTGGGCCAGGGTGTTGGCTTGGGTTAATGCGAATGGAGATGGCTTCTTTAAAGTCCTTATAGATAGTGACTGTAGTTGCCATGCCGTAAAGGGTTTCAAGGCAGTTCCAGATAGTCTTGGTGTTATCCAGGGTCGTGAGATCCTGCTGGATCGCGATGCTTGATCTAAGGACCATATGACCAACTGCCATATCATTCCCTTTATGCCAGTCTTTCAGAGCTGCTTGGGCAGCAGTCTGGGCAACAATCTCTTTGGGAAGAGGTGCCTGGGGAAGGGCAGGGACAATTGGCATGTCAAAAGTACCATTGCAATAACCCCATAGTCCAACGGACATGAGGTAGGCTTTCATAGCCCTTGACCAAATACCATAGTTTGCACCATCAAGGATGGGGACAACAGGGGCAGAGGGTTGAGATAATGACATAATAGCTGTTAGAAAGGGGCTTAGAGGTCATCAGTAAGAGTATTGTATTCAAACAAGCTGACATAGTCTCCCCATAGGGTAGACTAGCTCGCCGCAGCATGCAGGCTTCAGGGATGCTTTGCCATCATTGCAGCCAATGAAGGCGCATGGCTTGCAGGGCCCATAACCTGTTGCACAGCATAGAGTGCAGCTAACAGGCCAAGCAACCCACCTTAGAGGTTGTGCTAATGCTCAAGTGATATTGGGGTGTAGAGCGATGTGTATACTTGTCTACATGTATGGTATTTATACCTCTATGACCCAGGGTTGTTCCTAAGTCCAAAAGAGGTGACTACAGGTGTCCACTATATTGCACACTCAGTGATGCGTGATGTGGAAACATTCTAGATGCAGCATAAGGCTGCATCTTGTGATAGATAGCGTAGTATGCATAACCCTATTGCCATAAGCACATATGCTAAAGTTCTGTCTAACATGTAACATCTATGAGTGGATCTTGAACCTTGTATGAAGGTCTTCACCTTCTTTGATCTGTTCGGGTTCCAGTTCAACACCCTCTCCTTTGCACAGTGCTGACTTTCTTCCAGGTCTAGGTTGTGCCATGTGGGAGAGACCATTGACCCCTTGTAAGTGTCTTCATGGTCATGTCATCAGGGGAGAGGGGGAGGATGAGAAAAGTAACTGTGGGGTGGGGAGGAGATGAGACAAGACCAGAGGATGATACACAGTGTAGTGCAGCCACCCACTGGCATTGGCATTTGCTGATCTGTCACAGTAATGAGCTGTGTCAGTTCTCAAGCCTGAAGTCGAGTTATCAATAAGAAAGTGTGTTTCAAGAAATGGGCTGATTCCCATTGTAAAGAGTAAGGATCGAAGTGTTTTATGCTAAACAGGTTATGGCCAATAGACCCTTCCTAGTACGACTCGGTCTGTTGAGAAGCTAGGGTAAGTTTGTAATGGGATAGACTAGGGCTGGTTCCACTAGCTATATGCATTCAAGTCTGTTGTAGACCTTGAACATGCAGAGAGAGGAAGGTATGTCTTGAAGAAGGAGAGCTCTTCTCAGTAGAGTGAAGAGAGACTCTTAGGAAAGGAAGGGAAAGGCAAAGAGTAGATGGTAGATGGTGTGTGTGTGTGAAGAGTTGATGAAATGGAGAGGTGGTTGTGGTTTGAGGTTTAGGTGTTGTGTGGGTTGCAGGCAAATATGTTGGACAAGAGTAGTTGGATTCTACAAGAGACCAAGTGTTAGGATTCTTGTGTCTCCTCATTCTCATCTGCTTACCTATGCTCTGGTGACTCATTTGTGTTTACTCATCTGGCTTAGTGATTGCTTATTGATCTGCTTACTGATTGGTTGGTAATGGCTGACTCACTACTTACTGATTGATGACAGATACTAGGAAAGAATGACTCACGCGTGAGTCATTTCTTACATTCTCGAATTGCGCCCTATGTATTTGGATACTACTGGTTCTCAGCTATGTGCACCTCAAGTGTCGTACGAATCAGATCAGTAGTTGCAGAGATATCGTATAAATAGTCTGTGGTACTGTGAAGTTGAGCCTTACACTTGACTTACTCTTTTCAACACAAGAACCATTCATCTTGTTAAAACTCTCTGCACAGTCTATAGGAGAACTCCAAGTGAAAGAGGCCCCTCTCTTCTCTTACATCTATTCTTCCTGAGATAATATCAAAGGGATCGAAGTTTAGTGCTTGAACTAAATCAAGCAACTCTTCCACTAAGAGTTAGCGATAAGATCAATCTGATCTTAACACCAAGCTTAGGGCTTTGGTCACAAAGTACTGAGCTTATATACAGGAGAAGTGCAGCAATAGCTGCGCTTTGACTGTGCTACTAGTATAGTAGGAGTCATAATAAGTAGGAGTCATAGAAATGAGGCCATGAATGAGTCAGAACCAAGTGACTGTGCTGCACAGTAGGTGCGCAGCATTGCACAGTCAAACTTGTGAAGTATAAAAGGAAAGAGAACCAAACAAAGGGAAAGTAACAGCAATCCAGTGTTACCTGGACGTGTATGGATCACATGATAACCCAAAAGAGATCACAAGACATAAGAGATCACATCACAAGACATAAGAGATCACAAGACATAAGAGATCACAAGACATAAGAGATCACAAGACATAAGAGATCACAAGACATAAGAGATCACAAGACAGTAAGTAAAGGGATGTACAAAGGCAAGCAGTCCATAACAAAAGGTAAGAAGTAAACGTAAAAGGAAAATGTTGTAACATGATCAGTATGATCCATAGTGCAGTATAAAAAACTAATTGTCTCTATAGCTTCACACCATGCTTTTGAGATTGCTTTCTGATACCCTGATTTTGACTGCCTTGATGACATACTTAAATTCTATGCTTAGCTGCCATTGCTTTTGCCCAGACTTGGCTTGCTTAGGTGTTTTGGTGAGGACCTCTTACTTGCCTTCCTGTGGGCTTACAACTACTTGATGTGCTTGATGTTGCCTTTCATTTGCTTACTTGCCTTAGATATTCTGTCACAATAACCGGTACATCAGACCAGACTGGCAACTGGGCAAGCCAACCTGGACATGTCTCATGTTTCCTGCACATTCTTATGACTCACACTGCCTCACATGTACCACCTGGTTCTTGAATGTTCTAGTATGATCGCCTCATTGTTTCCTCATGAATGCTATTTGATATAGCATTCTATATGTATATAAACCTGACATTTGCTGAGAACAAGCCTTAAGCTTGTTCTCCTGTGAAATACACTGGATACTGGCTTTGGATCTTGTAGGCTTGCAAGTACTCAAGCAATCATCCCCAAAGCATCTCAAGCCTCTAAGTCTTCGAATGCAAAGACTTATTGTCCACTTCTCCTCTCCACGGAACATAAGTGCTTCAGCACTGTTGTTTCCGAGATCCCCGAAACTTGCAAGGACTTTGCATCTCACTCAACTTGCTGCACTCATCTCACATGTGAATGGATTTGTCAGCAACACCGCCCCCAGTCAGTGACATATTCTTACAATTACTTGATGTGCATGATGTTGGGCTTGATTTGCTTAGTGTGCTTAGGCCCCTTTTACCAACCGAGAATTCTTGAATCTTGAACTTGAACTTGGATTTCGGGATTTCCTGGGAGTGACAGGAATGACAGGTGTGATGTAAGTGACATAATAAACTAATATGAGTCCATTTCAAATATGAGTTATTTTCTGGTGTGATTTGCTGGGTTTACATGTGATATGTAAAATATTTTTTCTAACCCTTCCTTCCACTCCTTCCAAGTGGGGTATTGCAAGCATGTCATTAAGGCAGAATATGTGTCACCAATGTGTGGGTGCACATCTTTGTGCAAATTTTGTATGTGCAGCTCTGGTGAAAATGGGGCTGCAAGCACCCAGATGTTGAGCTTGAGTTGGACTGCTCGACTCTGAGTTTGATGCTGACACATCATGTGTAACCCCATATATGTGAATATGCAAATGACAACAAGAAAAAATGCATATTAATTTATTATATACATCATATCACTTACATCACTCCTGTCACTCCTGTCACTCCCGGAAAATCCCGAAATCCAAGTTCAAGTTCAAGATTCAAGAATTCTTGGTTGGTAAAAGGGGCCTTAGTTATCTAACATACACTTATAAACCAATTGTCTAAGCACAAAATAAGCAGCTTGAGTGACTTGACAGGCTTAATGATGAAATAAGCACATTAAGTTGGCCAAGTGTTTTTCTGTGCTGATGCCTATCAGAATCAGAATCATAGGGTCACAATCAGAATCATAGGGTCACATCATAAAATATAAATATATTATATCAGGGCAATCCCCCAGTCACCTTTACACACTCACAATTGGCATCACTTGCCTGTGATCAATCTCAATTGCTTGCACACTCCTTCAGTGGGTGATCACATCAAGTTGAAATCACAACTAGATCTAAAAAAGTACTTGTGGTGCTCCGTATGAAACAGACTGAGCTTGAAGACAGAGTATATAGCGCCCGGCAAGCCCAATCCTCTCCAGTGCTCTTCTTTGTCCCATACTAGTTGGTACTGGTTACCAACATCTCTCGACCGCGATTCCGTTTCACTGAATATAAATGCACCTTCCCCCCGTTTTTGCCATTTTCTGCCTCGCCGTTGGCATCGGTCCGTCATTTGCGCTTCCTACAAGCTTTACCAGGTATGCCCTCGTCAAGTTCTGTTGCGTACCTGAAGCCGACTTGACCACGCAGAGATGAATATTCCGTTCCAAATTCCAGAGATGATGGCCCTCCCGAAAAGCAGAAGCGGCTGAGGTATTTCGTACGGGATACGCCGATAAGGCTTCAGAAAAGGCAGTATCCGGATGAACCGATATATGGGCGTGTGGGCGCCCAAATAGACGGCAGGGGTCTCCAGGTGATCCAAGCCGCGCCCGGAGCAGTGATCGGCGCACCCCGTAATGGGGTATTACATGACTGGTCAGGTGTGGCCGGGAATGTACTACATCCCCCAAAGAGAGTACTGGTCAATCAACGATCGCTACATCAGAGTGAATGGGACGCAGTCAATACGAGCAAGCCATTTAGTTGGTACAGATGGAATCATCACAGTCGGGGATGAACTGACGGGCTGTACCCAGTATGACTGCACCAAGCATGTATCTGTCAGAACTGGCCAATGTCGGCCAGACACTCTCCATTACATTATCAGTCATGAGCATGGTCAATTGTTTGCCAGGCGGACAAACGCGGCCGCTGCCCATGTCACGGTGTGGCAAATGTATGAGGATCCTCGGCCACCAGGCTGACTGACACTGGCCAGACACTCCAGTATATCATACGTATCAGGACGTCGGTTGGTGCTTATCACACTTAGGGATCTCCATCATGCATTTGCAAGTGCCATAGCTCGATCTTTGAAGTTAGCCAAGAATGAACGAAAGATTCTATTGGAACCTGTATAAGTATGGCAACACAAGCAATGGTGACCCTGACCCATTCATCGCTACTTTGCACCCTCTCCTGCACCGTCGCTGCTATCGCCGGGGTGTCGTCGGAGCGCGCTGTTGGGGTCGCGCGAAGCCGTCATCGTGGTCATGAAAGTCACGCGTTACCGTCGTTGTGGTCGCGCGCGTCGCATCGCCGTCATCGTGGCCATAGCAGGGGCGTCGTCACCCTCGCCATGGCTGGGTCATGTCGTCGTGATCACGCGCGTCTGGCCTTCGCCATCGTCGTGGCCGTGGGACGTAGCATCGGGCACCGCCGTGGCCTGCTGTCATGTCCCACTTGTCGTGGGTCGTGGTCATGGTGAAGATGAAGACGTTGATGTGTCGTTGGCTGCGACGTGAATGGGCGTTCACCTGAGAGGAAGGCTAGACCAAAAGACGCGGACGAGGAGAGAGCATAGCAAGAACAAGCGAGACGAGACGAGGGCAAGGGCGAGGGCGAGGGCGAGGGCGAGGGCGAGGGCGAGGGCGAGGGCGAGGGCGAGGGCACGACGTGAAGGCAGTCTGGAACGTGAAGGTGTGCCGCAGTGGGAGTGTCGGGCGGCGACTCCGATCTAGAAGGAAAAAGAAAAGAAAAGATCTAAAGAAGAAACGTACGAGCCAGGGAGGCGGGTGAGCAGCAAGAGCAAGGAGGCGTGACGGCGATGGCGGCGGCGTGCGAACGAGGTGAAGGGGGAGGGCGAGAACGGACGAGAGCAAGCGCACGACGTGAAGGCAGTCTGGAACGTGAAGGTGTGCCGCAGTGGGAGTGTCGGGCGGCGACTCCGATCTAGAAGGAAAAGAAAAGAAAAGATCTAAAGAAGAAACGTACGAGCCAGGGAGGCGGGCATGTACAGCAGTGAAACCTTCTGCACGCTGTTCGAGGACGACGGGTGTGGTTGCGTCGGGCCGAGACTGTTCGGCCGTTTTTTTCGGGTTCACCGGTATTCGAGGGCGACGGCGACCGCGCAGGCGTCTTCTACTAGCGTGGTCGGCCGATGTGGCGAGGGGGCAGGGACGACAAAGGAGGAGGGACGAAAGCGCTCCAGCTTGGCGGTCTGCTCCGTTCAGAGCGTAGGCGGACAAATGAGGGTTGAGAGGGGGTTCACGGTTCGGTGAGACAGCAGATGACAGATGAAAGAGACGACACCAACAACAAGACTCAACTCCGCTGAGACCACGGACAAGACAAGAGATTCGACTCCAACTGACTTATGAGTTCACCACATACTTTACTAGTACGTTTTAAATCCTGGCATGCTGACTGTGTCACAGGAAAGAAACCCTTTTGGATATCAAAAGGGACCTTTCGAACCCCAAAACGTTTACCAGACTCTCCCCTTTCCCTTGCACCCCCATGGAGTCATCACACTCCCAATAGACTGAATGACCCCGTCCAGTGTGTCGCCACCTCCACAGCAGTGGGCTTGGGGCGGCCTTGGTCTTGGTGTTCAAGGTGGCTCAACTGATGAATGGAAAGCTGGGCTGCCTCGAGCTCGATGGTTTCAGTTCAACTGGAGGTCCAAGTTGTGGAACCAATAGACGTCGGCACATTCCTTACCCTTATAATACATCACGCCGTCTCATCCCCGTGCACTTGGGGTTCGAATAAATGATGGACAGGTACATGTAGTGTTGTGAAGCCTACTACTCGGTTATATCCTATAAAGTGAAGTTTCCGTACTCCCACTGGAAACAATCCTACAACGGGATCAGAACCGGTGGGGAATCGAACATATGCATACGTACTAAGCAATCGTCTTGCCTCGTAACACGCGGAACTTCGAGACCTTGCTCATCAGCAGCGGGCCATGGCATCGAAAGTACATGGTCGATCACGGTTGCAATCGGGTGGTTCGTGAGGCGCACAGACCAAGAGAGGTTCGTGACGGTGTCATATTCTATAATGTTTCCAATGTGGCATCGGCTCTCCATCGCATACCCGGCCACACCGCAGGTTGAAAGAGCGCCCGTGCAAGTGCCCATAGCGATGGGGTCTGCCGTGTGCCATACATGCGTGATATGGTGCGTCGAAGGCTGTACGGTGAAGATATGGAAATGGACGCGCATTCAGAAATATATGACCGGAAGGGCGTACAGGAGACGGGAGGTGCAAGCGCTGCGCTGCCATGCGCTCGCCCGGTGCCTCAAAGGTCACGACAGGGGCACCGAACGTGATCCCCAGAAGCGAAGCAAGCGCACCGCCGAGGGAGTGACCGATGACCCAGATGTTCGCATTAGGATACAGAGACGTGATGTTGTTGAATAAATTCTGTGCAACCAAAAGCTTCTTAGCGGTCATAATCCCTGGACGAGAGCCAGACGCGGCGCACGACACCAGTAGGATAGAATAAGCCCTCATCAATCAGAGCAGCCTCGACGCATTCTTGATTACATTTCCACCCGCCACGATAGCAGTCGCATACAGGGGTCCATGCTCGGCTGACACGCGCACAACAGCAGCTGAACAGGAGGTTGTCGTTCAGCTTGTCCCTCTCTATTGTCGGCCCGCCACCGACGATCGGGATGGAAGTGCCCTTGATCGTGAGCACCACCGTGCTGTTGTCTTCCGTTGAGAAAACATAACCTCGAAAGCCATCGTCTTCCGGCTCCCACCCAACCGGCATACCCTACGGAAATGATCAGCCCTAAACCCATGGAAGTCACATGCAGATCTGAGAGGTGACGCACCACATTCCACCCATCCGTCAAGTTGTACCACTTACTGGTGCCGGGAACGAAGTACGTGTTGCTTGTCATCTTGGCCAGTAAAAGGAGCGTTTCACGACGCGTCACATCTGGTCCAGGCACTTCGTCTTCCTCCCAATGAAGTATGGCACTCTGCCCGTGCTTGGACATCTGTCGCGCAGCTATGAACTTGTCGGAGGAAGAAGGGCGCGTAGTGTGCATAGGAGAAGTAAGGATCGATAACGGTTCAGATGCGAGGCTGCTGGCAGAGGGAAGGTCGTGTGGAACATCAGCAAGATAGACGTGCGCTGATGACGTCGTGGTGTGAAGGTGTCGTAGATGGAAGTTCATGGCGTTGTCTGGTTGTGGTCTGACGTGCGGGTGTCGGGCCACATCCGTGGGAAACAGTCCGTTAAAGAGAGAGAGGGCCAGGTTGACCAGTTGTATCTGAAGCAACATCATGCCTGGCTGTAAGGTAAGCTAAGTAGAAAGAGAAAGAGAACGAGAACGACCTTTTGTAGCGGCCTCGCGGCTCGCGCAACCCAAGCCACAGCACAGCCACAACCGCTGCGGGTATTCCCGAGCCGCATCCCACTTTCTTCTGGTGGCTCTTGTGTCGGTGTCGCATGAGCAAAGCAATCTGACATTGCAATTTGTTCTGGTCTCGACATTTCCACGGATGATACCCCGGAGATGTTGTCCAAAACAATGGGATTCCACGGCGATGTCCAGTGGAAGATCCTCCATGTCCTGATTGGATTCTGTACCGCTCATTGTCGTCGAATTCAGCCTCCGGATGTTTCGGCATTCATCGCCTTGCCATCTGCCTCAACGCCCCTGAGGAGGTAGAGGATTACCAGCGCCTGCTCGTCCGTTCGCTGCAGGACCTTTAGGTCGCTCTGACCTTTAGGCGTATCTCGCCCACGGCGGTTGCATGCTGCTCACCCTCTTTGGTCCATATCTCTCTCGCCCTGATAGCTCTGATTCGGTTCTGACATCATTTTCGTATGGGTGTACGTAACCCTCTTCCTGAGCTACAACACATTATCTAGTCCATGTGGCATGAAAGCGCTCCACAAGCCCAAAAACAGCTGGCCATGTTCTTCGTCCCAGTTTGACTTGATGCTGTCCATTAGGGGACCATGCGAGAACGCGCATACGGATTGAAAGGTCCGTCTGGCAAAGTATCACTTGGGCCGGTGGAAAACGGGGCAGGGAGGACGATGAGCTCAGGGACACGTTCGTATAGGACACGCAGGAGCCGTGCATTCCACCCGATCGATGACCCCTCCAAGGATCCCACAGGTGGAAAGCCTGAGCGAGATCTCGACCATCAGGTTGAATTGCTCTTTACGCCTTCAATTCTGTGCTTCCTCACGGAGGACCTCAATCACGGTCTCATGCAGGAGTACCAGGCTCGTGGAGCGGTAGCAAGTAGGACGGAAGGTCTGTGCCGATCGTTTGGGTCTCCTTTATCCGCAACTCCGAGGATAGCCCTGAAGACGATGCGATCATATCATCGATAAGACAAGAAGAGGGTACAAAGGGGTCAGTCTTCCTTCAGCGATGCAGCGCGCGGTCCACGTACGCACCACCCCATCGTCGGACAGAGAATAAGAAGATCGTAGTTCGGATAAACCGACTTGGTAAGCAACAGGTGGTGCAAGAGTCGTCCTAACACTAACGAGTTCCAGAGCGCGCGGCCAGCCATCCTGTAGCTGAATACACGGGGCTTGTTGAATGGCCTCAATTCAGCAGAACCTCGCGCGCGTAGCATGAGCACTCGATTGGACCCCTCCGCAGTCTCCAGCGACCCTAAACGACCGTTTGCGCTTAATGACTGCCTGATCCACGGCGAGCTGTAAGAAACTAAATTGCAGGGTCGCTTTAGCGTCGTGCCTGCGGCAACGGGTACACGGCGTACCGTCCGTCAAGGTACAGGGACCGACCATGTCCGTTGTTTTTCCCCGCGGCACGGGCGTTCCGAGCTCGATCCCACCGACCACCAAAGAGCCGAATCCTTCTCACCAGTTTCTCACCTGAAAAAAAAAAAATTTAGACTTTGAAATCGGTTCGAACTCTGGTGTACCGGATTGACCACGGCGGGTGTTGCAAAAGTTTGAGGACAAGCTTCGGCAGCGGAGCTGCCAGTGGCATCGCACGAGAACCCACTGCAGGTCTTGAAATTTCTCCCGGATTCTGAGGGTAACCGGTGGCCAACGTCGGGGGATGTGTTGTGTTATGAAGAAGTGAAAAACAGCAGCATGGCCATTGAGGTGATATTGCTACAAATACAAATGAGGTTCTTGCATCGGTCCATTATAAGTAATCGTTTATAGTAAGAGGTTGCTACATGCTGTCCGTGCATTATGAGGGGGGAACGTCGTTAGAACATAATATATGTTAGAGGCTATGAGATAAATAATTGAGAGCTCGTAGCGGGAGGCCGAAGGTATCGATGACTGCTTGATGAAAGAGCGACGTATCGCGGTGACGACCGTTTCATTCGAAGTAACATCGACATTACCAGTCGTGGTCAGAGAGCACGGCCAGTGGCGAAGGACATCTCAGCGGGAAAATCCGAGTCCCGGCTGACAGCGCTGACGGGTACAAACGAGATATCGGCCGTCATAGACTGTGCGGTCACAGGAACGGAGCTGGACACCCTCGCGTCGTCATCAAACGGGGTCACAAACGGATTTTCTCCTCGACCACGGCCAACCTTGGGGATCGGCAGGAGATGCGATTTGCGCGCGGACTCGGATGCGGAATGGGGGATTCCGAAGTGCAGCGGCACCGCGAATTGCGTGAAAGCCACGGCCGCGGGGCTCAGCGCGAACGAATCCGCATCGCCGCCGACGCTCACTGGCACGCTGGCCATGCGACGCGGGCCCGGGTTGGGAATGCTGATAGCCGGCATCGATGCCGTCTCGGGCGAGAGCGACCACGCAGACTTGGGATCGTATCCCATCCCTGTGTATCGGTCGTCCTCTAAAGTGGTGGTGGGGATGCTCGGGGAGATTCGCTCGATCTCGGGAAGGTTGGTGCTCCGCGCAGCAGCGCGCCCCGTAGAAATCGTCAGCTTCGGTCGATGGACCTGGTGGAAGCTCTTACGCACGGCCCGAATGTCGCGTCGCAAGGCCAGGGTGAGATGCTTCCGCCAACCACTTTCTGAAGGAAGCTTGCGCACGCCTCTTTCCTGAGATGCATGATCGAAGAAGCTGTCAAACGATTTGCCAGCTGCAGGGGTGAGGTTGGACAAGGAATTTTGGCCCTCGAGGTCACTGGGCTCGATGCGTCGTATTGTCAAGGACTTTTTAGGGGGTAGGTCCGTCGCTTCTGTCAACTTCTCTACTTGGAAGGGCACCACGATCCTTCCGGATCCCGTTTGCTTATTGCGCTGAAACCTCCGCTTTCCCCAGGAATTGAGGAGCTGACGGCCATAGGAGTGCCAAAAGATGATGGCCAGGGCCATGAGGACGACGACAGCCCATAGCCCAAGGAAGACCGCAAACATGATGCGCTCCTTCTTGAGAGACTGAACATAAGTATTGATAAGACGCCCGACGAGACCGCCATTGGGGTTGTCGTTAGTACCGGCGGCTGCAGATGCGATAGATTGTGTTGCCGCGTTCACCTCGTCCGGGGATACGACCAGCACGCTTTCATTCACGCGTGGGATGTCGATGTGCAAGTTATCGTGTAGAAACGTGAGGGCTGCTTCGATCTCATCGACCTTGGAACCAATGAAACACCTGATGAATCCCAGCGCAGGCTGCTCCAAGACAGTCCCGTTGAAAAGCGTCGTGACAGCGTCTTGAAGGTCGTTGTAAAATGTGTTGACCGTGTCGTTAAGTGTTGTGGTAGTCGCGTTGACCCATCCGAACAGCCCGTCGTTGACCGTTGACTGAATGTTGTCAATATGACTATTGATGCCGTTCGCGTAGAATGCCGACTGGTTATACATGCTTTGATTGAGCGAGGTGAAAATAGTACCAGACAAGTCTTTGGCGGAAGCTGTCGAGCGATCGTGGTATTTTGCCTCTAGCGGGGCGACGGCCAACAACTGAAGTTGGACGGAGAGAATGCCAAAAAATCCAATGAGGAAGCATGCCAGTGCAGGAGGGTGGAAGACGTAGTGTAGGAACCAAGAAAGATTGATGAATTGTGAAGGACGGAGATGCAGGAGCGCGGAGATCTTATTGGCGAGGCGCGTCAGGAGAGGATGAGTCGAATCAGCGTGGAATATCAGCATATTGTGGTCAGAAAGCGCCATTGTTGGTGCGGACGCTGGCCCAACATGGACGATGGTTGGATCCGACATCCAGGCCTTGCGAGTAAACCCGAGGTGGATCTTAAGGAGGCACCATTTGTACCACTCGAGTACAGAAATGCCAGCAAGTAACATCAAAAGTACGACAACGACCAGAATAAACCCGATCTTCGTGATTTTCAGAAGGTCGTGTCCGAGGTCATCGATGATTGAAGTATCCAAGCGATCGCAGAAAGTGATCGTGTTGCGATCAGGAAGAGGGAAAACTGATGAGTTGAAATTAATGCTTGCGAATGTATCGTTGATATCTGCCTTTACTGCTTCGAATGGAGTGTCAAGCCTGATTCATGTCAAAGACAGCATGAAGGAAAATAGTAAGGATGCTCACAAGTCATTGACGGTGTGCTTCAGCACTGATACAGAGGGTAGAGAAGCGTTAAGACTTGTCAAAGCATCTTGAAAATCAGTTGGAAGGGTAACGTTCTGGAGCGCATCGAGACTGGGAATGCTAAACTGAGGGGCCTGGATGTTGCCGAAGGGATTAACTTTATTGATCCCATTGATCGCGGTCTGAACCGCTGAATTGACAGTTGCTACGTCGTTTTGAATCGACGTGCGCAGAGAGTTGAACGTGTTTGTAAGGAAGGTGTTTATCTGGCGGGAAACCGTCAAGGCGAAGATGACAGACCGAAGGTTGGCCGGACACACGCACCTCTTGTGTCGCGCCAATGATCAGAGACAACCCCCCGCCCACGATCAATTCCAAAAAACACAAGAAGGTTGAACGGTAAGTGTCAACGATGAAGTTCATTATGGCCTCCATGATCGTGAGCGAAAGAACAAGCGCCTCTCGCGCTCCGTTCATGGACGCGTTAACTGCGTCGACGATTTGCTCGTTTGTGGCCACGGCCATGAAACGCGGCAGGCTGGCGGCAGAAGTTGCAGCTTGCTGTGCTGCCAGACAACCGGTGAGATGATCCGCCTTGGCATTGTTTATCGCTGTCTGCGCCGAATCCGAGGACAGTTGGAGGCGGAAGGCGACAAAAACGAGAGACAGGATGGGGTATGCGAGCCATGTTAGCGAGAGTATGTGAGGGAGTTGCAGATATGGGGTGAGACCTGAATTCGATACGGGAAGAGTAGAGTCGTATACTGGGGGCGGAGACATAAAACGAATGGGTGGTGGAGAAGAGAAACTCATGCGTAGGACGTGAGTGAGAGATTACTTGTAGTCGTCCAGCGACGAGACAAGGGAAGGCAAAGAAGCGAACGTGAAGGTCGCAAGCAACAGACTCCGAGGCGAAGGAGTTGCAAGAACTGCAAGCGGCGATGCTTTTGAGGTAGGAGGACCTCATTGTGTCTTGTGCATTGGCGCACACGCGTGCATTCTTCACGGACATTGTTCTGAGCACAACAGTTGCCGTGGTATGTAACCAGGCTGCTAGACGGGTGGTCAGAGCAGAATAGTGACTTGAATGGACAATTAGCTGGGCCGAGGGTTACAACAAGCTTCCTGGAAGAATACAAAACGAGACTGACAGTACAAAGCCAACGCGGCAGGAAAAAAGTACAATTGCATCGAAGCTCCGAAAGACAATACGGTAGACAAGGGGCATCTTCATCCGCAAAAGTCATTGAGATTTGAACGGAAACGCTATGAGAGCTTCCATCGATAGAGCAATTTCCCGTGCGAGGCTGAACCTCAGCTGCGACGGCTCGTCTCCGCGCCTTGCTGGCTGCCTGCCCTCGAAACCGTCGGTAACCCATGCCGCCCCCCCCCCCCCCCTCCTTTCTTCCTAATACCCTTACCCTCATACTCACGGCACGCTGACTGAGCAATATGACCAACAACGCGTCTCACGGCCAATCAGGAGAGGCGCCAATGCTAGGCCACGCATACATCCTGGATTGTGCATGATGTTATACAGTACGTCATTTATCAAATCGATGTGTCATCTCATGGGAGAACGGTTTGGCGTATCCTGGGCCGGTTCGTTGCGCAGCAGAATGACGGGTTTGTGAGTTTGCCGTTCGGACCCACCCCAGAGGGTCGATCGAGAGTAGCTGTAATTGCGTACGAAAGTGGGTATCGTCCATCATCCCATCCCATTTATCAAGCTTCTTTTCGATGAATCATCAGAACTTTCCCGTGCCTGATTGAAGACCCCTTTCTCACCCCCCCCCACCCCAGCTCTCTCGCCTTTGGCGTGCGGCCTCCGGTGGTTCGAGCTCTTCCATTTCGATCTCGGCCACGGGGGCTGTGTCTGAACAAACGGCGAAGTGACTCCGGTCTTGGCGAGATGAATTGCGGGCATGTCGGCCTTGGTGCGGAGCGCATCGCATTGAACAAAACAAGAACCTCCTCTTGGCCAACCAACGTTTCCAAAGGTCAGCGTCATGTGGGATGAGCATATGGTGACTCGGCCACGGCCCTGAAAAAAAGATGGGCTTCCTGTGCCCTGATGTGCGGCGGTATGTTTTCGGTTACGGCAAGGATGTCTCCCACTTCTCCCGATCCTCCGTCCCGATCCTGTCAAACAATCTTTTGTCACGATCTATTCTGCCACGCCAAGGACTACATTTCTCCCTTTCTATCTCCATTTTATAGGACCCAAGTTGGCACTCTCGCCACGCACCGCCTCATTTGTCTGATGATGTCCTACCAATACGACAACTGCTGCACTTGGTTCCCTGTTCCGCTATCATCAAATCGACCGCTGTGGGAATCTCAGCGACGCCTGGGCCATCACGAAGGAAATAGTATGTGCTCGGGGTTTGGTCGTCCTAGGGCGCCATGTTGTATCAACAACTTCAATGGTGTCGTGCGTTAAAGCTACAAGAAGATAAAGATAGTCGTCTCGGCCCCCGCTTACGTTCTGAAACCATCATATGCGTGATTCTTCGAAGATCCCTACCGCCGGTCCCCAAGATCGCCGGACAATCGTCTGCCTTTTCCCGGCCGTGCTGCAGCCCTTTCGGGTGACCTCACCTTTGTCTCAGAGCAATCTGGCCAACCACATACCCAAGTTCGCGTCTGGTGGCGTGTGATATGCTCTTCCGGGGGTGACGTCCCTATTCCGTCGCCCTCGAATTTCGCATTCCTCGAGTGCTCGTATATTACGACTAGTGCCTGACCGACATCTTCTGGGAGCTGCGGCGGAGCAACTTCGGGCTGTTCACGTCCTTCTGTCTCTCCGAGTCGAACGCTCCGTGTCCCTCGTCACCGACCTGCCCAAGCTGGTGTGCGGCGTGACCGATCGAGCTGGCGTCATAGTGCGTATCTCCACGAAATCCGCGGCCCTCAGCTGGGCGTTTTGGTACCTGGCCCGAAATCGCTTTGCACGGGTCTTGATGTCAACTTTTGGTCGTGAGCACCGCAGCAGCCGAAAAAGGTGACGTCTGCGGCGACGCCGCTCGTGTTACGGTTTTGCGTGGCTCGTTTCGATCTTTGTCGTGGGGGGGGGGGGGGGGGGCCTTTCGTCGCGTGTGCGTACGCCCCTCCCTCCACGCCCGACCTGACGCGCCTTTGCCATTTCACGCCTGTTGCGAATCGCTTTGGAGCGCCGAAATGTCCTCAACGCATCGTCGATACCGATCCCATGGTGTTCTCCGCTCCCCTGGACCGCTGTAGGTCCATCGCAAGCGTACTTTTTGAACGTGTGAAACCGCTGCAGGAAGAAAGACTGATATCACCTTTCCGAAGTAAAGGTGGCCACCGCGTCTCGGGACGCTGCCGACGCTTGGACATGCGTCCTCGTGATGGACACCCCGACACTGCACATGTGTCTTCCTCCTGCTGCGATGAGCATAGGCCGTACCTCGGTCGATACGTCGCAATGTGCAACGACGGTATTGCCAGCCTGCCGGTGGACTCGTCGAAACGGACGTGAACGCCGGACTGGTCCGATCGCGCTACGCGTAAAACCCGTTCGACGCGCCCCTCCTCGCTTGCCAGCGTTTCCGAATATTATATATGACCTGAACGTCGTCGCCGTCCGATCGCAAGCTGCGTTATCTTCTGCCGGCTTTTGACGACAGTCCTCGTGCTTCGCGTGTCCTTTATCGGATACCCCGCGCTCACGCGGCCACGATCTTCACAAGCTCGCGGCCCCGTCAGCACAAGTCGATATACGTCGCCTCCGCGGACCCTTCTTTCGCGCGGCTCAAGAACGAGGCGGATCTTCTTCTCTCCCGCGGCCGGCCCCTTGCGCACCTCCTCAACTGACACGAACGAATACGAATACCGTGAGCTCGCTCCACCCTACCTCCTCCACCCCCTACCTCATATGCAAATTATGTGCACACGATGGCAGATCGGCCTCGACGGTCATATTGACGGTCATATTGCGGCCACCCACGACTATCTCACGACTCTCGCACTACGTGTGGAACCGGAACTGGAGCCCGGAGGAGTGGAGCCAGGACGAGATCGAAGTCATCGAACCGGTCAGGTTGCGTATATGCAGGAGTATGAAGCACGACCGCAAACCCCACAAGCCGAGGCCGCCGTCGACCGAGAGGGTGGCGTGGTCAGGGAGCTCTTTCCCTTCCTTTGTCGGCTGAAACAGTGATCACGCACTGGTGCTGACGGCCCCTTCATGTCGCGAGTACGTGGATGAGTCAGGCCACGCGTGGCGTAGGGGAACTATGTTTATTCCCGCGGAGCGTCATAATGATATGGATCATTCAAGATTCAGTGTTGATTGAGAGTGTCAGACGGGACAGCATAAGAATGTAACCAAGAGAGCGGTACATGATGGATGAATACCTACATGAAGAGGATCAAAGATACTGTGTTAGGAAGGCAAGACCTGGAATGGAAACACTCCCTTTCCGTCTGCAAAAGGTATGATTAAATGGAAGCAACAAGGCATGATGGCAATCTTACAGTTCACGAACTGAATCAGGCCATTTAAGCGGGGGACATCATCAGACATGAAACCAAGCGCACCTCGAAGTATAAAGTTGGCCAGCACGGCGAAGAACAGCAGAGCGCTAATGATGACAGGGCCAGCTATTTGATCTCCAAGTCCAACTCCCTCAGGCAACCCCACCGACAGCACAAGATAAGCGACGCACCGAAGTGAGCGGGATCACGTCTGCGAATCAAGGTGATCCGATGCTGGTATACGACGTAGCCGTACACCTACGCGATAACATCAGACCGAAATTTGAAAAAAGCGGTCCGGCAACGCACGAGGATGCCAACGCTGATCACGGCGTACACATAGGCAAAGTTGCGTGCAATGTTGTCCCTCGAAGCGTTGAA
Source organism: Russula earlei (assembly GCA_025769875.1). Lineage (NCBI taxonomy): Eukaryota > Fungi > Basidiomycota > Agaricomycetes > Russulales > Russulaceae > Russula > Russula earlei. Next base: position 73,058 of record JAGFNK010000183.1, on the reverse strand, counting down.
GAGAGCTATGGCGAGCGTGCCTATCAACACGGACATATTGAGATACGAGACCCAGGCTGAATGGACGTGACGTCAGCATCGATCGTCGTACGAAGAGGACGACACATCATCCGAGAAGGGGCCGCAAGAGAAAAAGCCAGACGAGAAAAACAAAACAAAAACAAAAACAAAAAAAAAGGAGGGAGGTGGGGAAGGAGGACGTCCAGAAGGATCAGACATCCTTTAATCGGAGCGAGGGCAAGAGAGCAAAGAGACAGACGAACTGCGTTCATTCGCGAACCATACTTTGCCCTCGACCCTCACCGGTGTCGCCGTCTTCTTGGGCACGCGCACCTGCGGCGGCACCGTGATGGAGTGATAGTCTCGCACGGTGGGCATCTGGCCGTCCTCCTCCGTCGGTTCGACGTCCGGGATCTCGTCCGCGCGCGTATAGCGGGACGGACGAGCTGGCTTCTTCGGGAGCTGGGCGAGGGCGCTCGGGGAGAAGGGGGAGAGGAGATCCGCCATTGCGTGCCAGGAGCGCCGAATGAGGGAGTCTTGGATCTCATCGGTGCTGTCGACGCCGCTGGCGGCGAGTTGCTGGTAACGGGACATGGGAAGCGGGGTTGGCTGGTTGACAAGACTGGCCGAGGGGCGTTGATATTGCTTGTACCGGGCATGTACGGCCCGTGTTGTTGTGAATGCTAAAGCTATCGTACAATACATTAATTAATGCGTGCAGGCTCAAACGAGTCCATTGCATGGCTCGATAGTGTAGACAACGATATCAACCCAACACTTTCCTCAACCCTTCTTTCTGCCCTGGCGTCAACCTGTCAGGAAATTTCACCTCCCACCGTACAACGAGGTCACCCTTCCCACTTGCGCCCTTCCTCCTTATTGGCATGCCATCACCGGTGACCCTTGTCTCTTGCCCTGGCCTCACCACACCTGGTGGCACCGGTACTTGTACTCTCCGCGAATCGAGGTGCTCTAATTCCTTCTTTGCTCCAGTCTCGTTTGTGAGCGCTTCGACGAGCGAAATCTCAACCTTCGCGACAAGGTCGTCCCCTGACCGCGTGAAGCGTGGATGCGGCTTGTCTTCGACGACAAAAACGAGGTCCTGGGAAGTACCGTCGGCGCTCTCGTTGCCCGCGCGCGGAAACCGGATTTTCGTGCCCTCTTTCCAACCGGGTTGCACAGCGATCTCGAGAACCTTCCCCTCGGTGGAACCGTCAAGCTTTCGCCGCGAGACTTTCAAATGCTTCGTCGCGCCGCCATAAAGATCTTCGAGCGAGACCTTGAACGGTCGTGTGACCTCGTTCGGTGTCTCCCTTTGTGGAGCAGGTTGCGTGGCCGTTCGTGTGAATGGCGTGCTGCCGGTATCATTCATGCCCCCTGGCATCCTCCCTGACGCGCTACGGAAGCTGGAGAACGGTGACGCACCGCCCATATCGTCATCGTCATCAAAGATGGATGGCCCATGCATGCCCCCTAGACCTCCAAGACCGAACATTGTTCTACAGATGTTGCGTTGGCAATTGACCTATAAGGAGACGGGAGAGGGCGAGACTTACTGAAATATTTTCATAGGGTCCGAAGGTGCAAAACCACCTGTGCTGCCTGGAAAGCCGGATGATGTAAATGTAAAGGTGTTCGTTCCACCGCCAGGGAATCCGCTAAAGCCAGCGAACGGGCTTGGTCCTGCGCTTGCACCTGTACCTGCACCTGGAGGGGGGCCGCGGCCTTTGAGGCCTTCTTCGCCAAATTGATCGTAGATGGTGCGTTTCTGCTTGTCACTGAGGACTTCAAAAGCCTCGGAGATCTGACAGGACGACGGTCAGGTGCGAAGGAAGATAAAATAAAAGAGAACGCTGACTTGTTTGAACTTTTGCGATGCCTCTTCGCTACCTGCGTTTCCTGTCTGGGTGCCATTTCAACGCCTATGATTTTGAGATATCAGGAATGCTGCGAGGTCAAGGCAGTGGTACCTACCATTTTTTTGTACGCCTTCTTGATGTCTTCCTCTGAAGCGTCCTTGGTGACGCCCAGTAGCTTGTAATAATCGACGCCCATGATCTCAGCGAGGAGGAGGTGGAAAGGTTCGCTCTGAGCATTATCTCATCTAATAAGCTCCGCTTCAAAGGCCACGGCCACCTCACTCATCCCTCAGACCTGTTGGGGGGGGGGGCGACACGAGGCTGGCTATGATCCGTGCGAGATAAAATACACAAATGACGTGGAGAGGGATGAATCCTGTGCTGTGAGGCCTGCCACTGTGCCTGGTCCGTCGTTGTGTCCGTCTCCGTCCGACGAGGCTATTCTGCTTTGACCTGAACAAGGCAGAACCACCGACCGCCGAGTCGACCAACGACGACGACGACCTAACTTAACCCTCTTCTTATTCCACTCCCTCTCCTTCCCGTGGTCATGCTTCCATCCCCTTTTATTTTTATATTTTCTTCCTTCACCCTCTCACTTGCCTATACATCCGCCCCGAGGTGAGCGGCCAAACTATCTACCAGCGCATCGCTAACTTAGCCTTCTCGCCTAGGTGGGCCCAGGCAGTCGCTGTAATCAATGACGCCCTTTTCGTCTATGGCGGTAAAACGGACCCGTACAACGCATACGGGTACAACGCAGCTCCGTGGAACAATGACCTCCTCTACCTCTCCCTCTCCGCCCCCTTCGATCCCTCAAACCCGCCATGGCAGTATATCTCCGGTTCTGTGAATTCCTCCATTTCATCCCAAGGCCCCGCACTCGCCTGGCATACCCTCTCCGCGTTCAACACCTCCACCTGCCTCATCTTTGGCGGCAGCACCGGCCCAGTGTCCGGCATTGTCCTCCTCGACAATGATGACTCCGCTCAATTCTTGAACGTAGCTCACCTGACCTCACCAACCTTTCTCTCCTTCCCAAATCATTGGGCAGGCGAACCCCAGCGTCGTATACGCCACGCTACTGCCTCAAGGGATGGGAAGATCTACATCATCGGCGGCGAGGCTGCCGACGGCTCGGGCAACGCCTTCTCCACCCACTTTGTCTTCCTCCCATCCGTCCCCGCCTTCGTTCAACTCCCTTCCGACAGTGGTCCCCCCGGCATCTTCGGTCACGCAGCGGTCATCCTCTTCGACGGCCGTCTTCTCGTATTCGGCGGCATCTCGCAGGGCCAACTCGTCCCACTCAACGTTATTTGGGTGCTTGACACGACCCAGTCCAACTTGACGTGGATCTTGGCCTCCATCGACTCGTCGAATCTACCTTCCCCGCGTGCTTCCTTCGCGTTTGTGCTGCTCGATGATGGCCGCATCCTCATTCAAGGCGGTACCGACGCTCTCTTCCAATCAAATTTTGCCGATGGCTGGATCCTCGACCCTTCAAAAAGTCCGATGACATGGACACCTATACCCGCCCTTTCCCAGGTTGGCCCAAGGAGGGATCACTTTGCATGCAATGCTGCCGGACAGGTGGTGTTTGGGTTCGGTGCGTAGTCACCGCTCGGCCTCCCGCTAACGTCCAGCTAAATAAAGGCTTCAATCAGGTTTTGGTGATGATGCGCCCGCAGACCCAGCGATGACCGTTTACAATGTTGGCGCATCGACTTTCCAACCCACGTTCTCTCCCATGACGGCGCCACCTTCACATACCACTCTCCCTCCGAACCCTTCACAGACCATTACCAACCCTCCCGGTTCATCCCAGACTTCTGCCAACGGTAATCCCTCCAATCAAACGAGGCCCGGCCAAAGTGGAATCAGTGGCAGCAATTCAGGTTCACGAACAGGTGGCCCGCCCTCCAGCACCAGCACTGGTCTTGGTGGCAGTAATGGACCTGGTGGGTCAGGGTTGGGCGGTACCGACAAGGACACGGCCGCTATTGCCATCGGCACTGTTCTAGGTGCCCTTGGTCTGATCGCAGGCATAGCGTTGATTGTCTGGTACTTACGTCGCCGACACCGCCGCTCGGGACATGCATTCAGTGCACTCGACGGCGACGAAGAGCATCCGCACTCGATTACGGCCATCCGTATCGGTGACACGCGCGGGACTGGCTCGCGAATTCTTGCGATGCCTCTCGCTCTCCTCAGCAGGATCGGCATCGGTCACTCACGACGACACATGGATTCCCGACGCGACATCCTTGCCGACGAGGACCGCAGCATCGATTGGGTCGGCGTGAGTCGCGAAGGATCCGCTGGCAGGTCGAGTTATGGTGGCCGCAGCGCGCGCAACAGTATCCGCGAGTTTTCGAACGTCGTGACCGAGTCGATCCGCAACCTCGCACGTGGAGCGAGCTCAACCTCGCGTTCGCGGGCTCCATCAAAGGGCGACTGGGAGAAGATGGGCGGCGACCCGTTCTCTCCCGAGGTGGCACTCATGGCTGAGGGTCTTGCCCGCGGCGAGCTACCGGAACGGACGCGAGACGGATTCCCACTCGCTGGCCCATCGCGACCATACACCGACCCTTTCGCTGAACGAGATGCTTCGTCAGAGGTCCTGCGTGACGATGCTTCCGAATCAGAACCCGAGTCAAGTCGACCGCCTGAGCGGAGGGAGCACTACCCCCCACAGTCAAGGCTTACACCCCTGCGCACCGCTCTGCCACCTTCGTCTGATTTCGTGCCATTGTCACCACTCGTAGAGCAAGCATCACAAAACTCCCTTTCGAATTCGTCGACCTCGCACAATGCCGACTCAGATTTGTACGCAGGGTCAGGGTCATTGTCGTCTCGCGGCGTCGCGCGTTCCCCCAGACCGTCTTCGATCCTCGACCCGAACCCGCCTCTGAATGAACCCATACGGCGCAGTAATTCATGGTGGTCGCGCTTTACGAATACATCTTTACTCGAGAGGAGGGGCACAGAGTCATCCGCCCGAAGTTCTGGTGGCTTTCTTGACATCCGAGATCCCAATCCGCCGCCACGGTTACTCCCCATCGAGGAATCGACTCACTCACGAGACCCGTCCGACGCACCTGCGGATGCGACGAGGTTCTTGCTGCCGAAACCCACTGTCAGCTTTACCGCCAACCGGGCACTCTCCGGGTCCCCTTCACGAAGACCATCGTTATATCATCACGAGACGGTGCACGGCCGGTCCGCATCGTCGCTGCAAACTGCCAACACGGAGATGCTCGAGCGTGTGGGAGGCACGATGGATATCATTCAACGCGATGGGACGGTGGACTCGCAGCACACACCCCTCACGGGTACCTACTCCCTTGACGACGAGTTTGGCATCGTTGCCGGGGGCCGCGCGGGATCGGGCGGCCCACATCAGCTGCGGGCACTGCTCGTGCGCGGCGAGTCCTCGTACCACTCAACGGGAACAGGAAGCTCCTCGGCCTCGACCGAGTCCCCCATGGTACTCTCCCCGGTCACATCTGGTCCCGTCACCCCCACGGGCGAGCTGCCCGAACCGATATCGCCGCCGCCTGAGGAGGCAGGAACGGGATCAGCCGAGGGCATCTTGGGCGAGGACGGTGGCCCGGACTCGCCCGCAGTCGCCGAACGCGTGCGGCTGTTCGAGCGCCGGATGTCACGAGAGAACGCGCCACCACCTCCGCCAACGAACACACGTCGTCGAGAAGAGCGCTCAGCTCCAACTGTGGCGGTGCGTCCCCCGGTCCGCTACGGGCTCGTCCCGCGGGCGTCACTCTTCGTCGCGAACCCAGACGGTAGTCGTGGATCCGACGGGGGGTGATGATCATCCCATCCTTCTTGTTACCCTCTCATTGGGGGAGACTGGGGCATGGGGCATGACGGCACCCCTGGACGGGTTTGTTTGATTTGTCGCACTCTTTCATCCTCTCACGCGTTCATATTCGTGCATTCGGTCACGCGGACCTTTCCTCTCCCCTATTCGGATCTCCATCGGACCAGTCTGGTGGTGGGTTACACACGTATTTTTAAACGCATCTCATAAACCTATGTAATGGCGGACCGATCTCTATATCCTTCCTTCCTACTGTATTCGCCGCTGCGGAACGCGGTATACCTGATGACGCATGCTTCATATATTACGAACCCATTACGATGCGAGGCGGTTGCTCTCCAAACCCCAATTTTGTATACCCCCTCCATGCTGTGCGTGTAATCTTGTCTTATTTCTTCTTTCGGGCGTTGTTTCCTTGTTTGTTCTGTAGTGTAGAGAGTTAGGTTAGACTGTCATCATCCACGAATCACAAGACACGAAGAGACAAGATTTCATCCGAGTCTATGGGAAACAGGCGCGAACCTGGCTCGCCTCGTGCCGATCCGGCGCTTTTCTCCGCTTAAGAGAGACGTCGGGGATGGGGGCCTCGTCCGTCTCTCGAGTGATCTTGTGGGGACTAGATTCCCTCCGATCGAACAGTCCCAGTCTTTTTTTTTTTCAGAGACGGACCAGAGAATTCGGAATTTTGGAATTGGGGGAAGCTCGGGCTCGGGTTCGGGTTTTGGGATTTTTTATTTTTGTCAATCCGGCGATGATGATGCCTGGGCTCCCCTGCTCGCGGCGTGCACCTACCGCTTTCACTCATTCATTCATTCATTCAAGAGAGCTCAGGTTGCGTGCCGGAGCGCGGTTCGCCTCGCTTGGTCGGTCGTACCCCGGTTCGTTTTCGTTTGCGTCCTCGTCTCCCTCTTCCCCCCCTCTTGGCTCTCCTTGGCCCTCCATCCCTGTGTCAGCCCTGCGGGTCAAAAACTTGGCCCGAATGCTGCCCACCGCCCCGCCGCCACCGACACCACGAATCACTCAAACCCCAAAAGGAACGGAAATGATGGAATTGATCGAAGTATGGCCCTGCTCGTCCTTTTTGGGTTCATTAATTCGGAGCTCCTTTCGTTCGTTCGGGAAGGACGGGACAGAAAGCATTGTTGTTTTTTTTGTTTTCTTTTTTTTTTTTCTTCTTAGCCTACACGCTTGGAGCGTGCTTTGGTTCCTCGCCTCTACTATTTCCGCCCATATTCTGATGGTGGCCCCCCCCCCCCCCCGTCGTGATCGAAGCCCGGGACAGAACAGAACGGACAGACGGAAACGACGGATGCATCGACAAACACACACACACCGGGCTCACTACGCCAACTTTCCTCCACTGGCCCATAGGAAAAGGTCTGTACACGGGCTCGGTTGTCCGTCCGTTCGGTCGCCTTCTTTTTCCCCCTTCCCCCCCCCCCCTCACTTAAGCGAATGGAGCTCCTTGAGCACGTGAAGTGAAAACATGGTAGGAGGGAGAGAGACGGATCGCTACCATCGGCGATCAATGAGGTCGCCGCGAGAAGGGGTGTGCGTTCGTTGCGTGTGCACGCCGCTTTCCAGGATGGGGATCATTAAGGATGGTGGAGGCGAGCAAGAGGGGGGGTGTGTGGGGCCCGTGACTTGACTTCCAGGCAAAAGCAAAAGGGCAACAGGGACGCGAGGTGTTTCTTTTTTTTTTTTTTTTCTTCTTGTTTGTGGGTCGTTTGACTGCTTTGGCATTGGGCATGAGGCTTCCGCCGTCGAAACCTTGTTGCCCATGCCCAGGCCTGTGTCGTCCCCTGCCTGCCCGCTTTTACCCGCCGCAACGGACACACGCTCTTGGGTGCATTATTATACGTTACGTGGGTGCAACCACGCACACACGCGCAGGAACTGCCCCCCCCCACCCCCCTCGCTTCCTATAATCTTCCTTCCTGCTTTCTGTTCCGGTCCTTCTCCGCGTCTCGATTTGTTCTTTTGTTTGTTTGTTTGTTTGTTTTTGTTTGATTTTCACCGATGACTCGCAATGCCCCCAAGCTAAAGAAATGGAGCCACCCCCTTTTTTTTTGCCTTGACGTGCTGCGCGTGCCAGATCACCCAGCCAGACCCACCCAGCCCCAGACAGAGATAGGAAGACAGAGGTGGGGAAGTATGAGACCCCGGAGACCCTTTCTCGAGGCAATGAACGTCAGGGTAAGCGCCCGACATTGCCGGAACCTCAAGAAAGAAAGAAAGAAGAGAAAAAAAGCCCTCGAGGTCATGGCTGGCTGGCCTTCGCTGAAAAGGAACATTCGCTCGGTCTTACGCATGACCGGGCGCGGAACGTTCCCATGGAGCGGTGTTTGGTATGATGAAGAGAGAGAATTCATGGAAGTCCCGCCTTTTTTTTTTTTATATCGTATTGGGTAGGTGGATGCATGCTCTCCTTATCTCTGTCCTTTCGTCGCCCCCCCCCCCCCCCTGCTACTTCCTTCCACGAGCGTGATGGCCAGAAAGGCATAAACCCCCGTTCGACCGGCCAGCTAACGTGAACAGTCAGGCGGTGGTAGGACCCGTGATCAGGCGCCCGTCACGAAAAAGTGACAAGGGCGAGCATCGTACTGTAGTGGCGCGAAGGGTCCCTTCAAGGCACATCGGGCGAAGGCGCCTTCCGACGTAACGTTGCTCGCATGTCAAAGCGTAAGTGGTCCAGGCGCTCTGTCATCCCAACCCCCATCTGGGCAGGGCGCAGCCGAGTACACGGCGCTGCGCGGCAAACCGGGGACGACATGCCCAAAATAATACAGAACCAAAAAACGAAAAATCGTACGAAGTGCCTGCCATGACCGACCGAGGCTACGTATTATTACACCGCGCGCGCACCACAATCAGCATTCATTCATTCAGCATTTGACCACTGGGACCCCCCAACGACCCTGCCCTCCAAAGTACGTATCTATGTCATTTGGTTAAGGTGGTCAGGCAGCGTTGATCTCATCTATGTGGCCCTTCGCCTCGTCCGTCCCTGCGACTTCGAGAATCTGGCGTGGCGCGGTTTCGAATCATATTGATGGGGTCAGCGCGATGTGATGTGACACTTTTCATGAGAACACATGGGCAACGCACGGCTAAGAGCTTCTCGACGTATTTGGACCACGCCTCCTCCTGCGAAACGCCCTTCCGGTCATTCCAGGCATCCCTGAAATGATCAAAGGGCAATGTGACGAGGGTGAAATGGGCGTCCACGTTGAGCTTAAAGCGCTAGCCGATCGGGGTGAAACGCGCAACGCACCACTTGGCCCTACCCGCGAAGTCGAAAAAGTTGGCCGGCTTCGGGATGTTGACGTCGCCTACGGTGGCTAAATTCGAAAGTCCGAGGAAATGAGGTTAGAGGGGTGCACTGCGTAGTCGCACCAGTGGCACGCCCACCCACCTTGTTTGTAGTAGGAATAGAACTGCGAGGCAAGGCGAAACGTGTCAGTCCCCCCAATAGTGGAGGGGGAGGGGGAGGGGGAGGAAGGGGTGCAAGATCAAAAAGACAAGCGGGGTGTGCGCACGTAGAGTTGATCGGTCTGTGTGGGCTGGATGGGGCCTTCCTTGGGAAGGGATTGCACGATCTCCACAGCTTTTTCGAACTTGCTCTTGGACATGGCGTTGCAGAACTGAACCAACGAACGACTGATCGATGGGCGATGGCGAAGGCGATGGGATGGCGACGATGGGGGCAGGGATGGGATGACGAGCGGGCGTTTCCGACGGGCCGGAGGTATTCGGTTCGGTCCGTTAAGGTCCGCGCCGGTCATTTGAGTCGCGCACGGACCACAATCCCCCCAATCAACACACGCACACGTCAGGCTCGCCCCCCGGCGATCCCCCGATCCCTCGTTGACGACATCCGCCGCAGTCCACACCCTCATTCATTCACGCAAAGTCAAACAAACTCCCGAATCTGTAAAACATATATATATATACTTTTTTTTTTATCCCATTCGCGCGGCCGTTCCTTTTCGGGGAAGGGATGTTGCGGGAGGGCCCCTGCCGGTATATCACAATAGAATCTGTCATCCGTTCGAACGTCGAACAATGATGATACGCGACCGAATTCAATGAATGTGTCGAGCTCCAATCACACAGATGGTTGTCGGGCAGCCCAGCCGTACTGTACTGCATCCATTTTTTCTTTTCAGTCGGGTGCTCGATGCGGAGGAGGGCGCTCGCGCCGCGGAGAGTCGGGGTCAGAGTCCGCCGCGGACCCGGGGCAGCACGAGTGCGCGCTCGCCGTCGATCATGATAGTCCCCGCGAGCGTGGGGAGTGCCGTGCTTCTCGGTACATCATACCGGCGCGTCTCTTTCCCTTGCGCGCCTGTCCGCGCACTTCCCCGCCCCGATGACTCCTTCCCCCGTCTCTCTCAAATCCAAATCGCTTTTCTCTCTCTCTCTCTCTCTCTCCCGCTTTTTTTTTTTCTTCTTTTCTTTTCTTTTCTTTTCTTTAAATCAGGCAGAATTTGGACAACGTCGCTCCCTTTGTGGCTTCCCGTCGTTGTCCTTCCCCCCCCCCCTCTTTGTTCGGGGTCTTGTTTTACTTTGCTGTGCCGAGTTGGCCGGACTTCTTCGTGCGCCATATCTGCCACATGGAAAGTTTTCGGGTACGGTATGTTTCTTTCTTTCTTTTTTTTCCTTCTTCTCTCTTTCCCTTTGCACCCGCTTCGCTTCGTGCTTTCGGGGGCGGGGGGGGAGAGGTTGGTCACCGGATCCCTGTACCCACCAGGCTGTTCCGTGGTGTGCCACACCCCGCTAGTACGGTCGGGCGAGCTCACATGTCCTGTGCGTGGCGTGGCAATGGAAGTCGACCGCATAGGGGCTGGGTTCTCTTGTTCCTATTCCGCCGTGCCGTCCCTCCCTACATCACTTCTATTGTGACTGAACTGGCTAGTCGGTCATCACAGCGTGCTGGAGTGGTGTTATCTTTTGTCCCTATCTCCTGAACATTATACCCCTCTTGTACCCCCGTGTGGCTTCCTTGGTTTGCACATCGGTGTGCCCATCAGGCAATAACGTAACGGCTAACCAATATCTCTCCGTCATCATTTCACTCGTCTGTGTGGATGCCGCCCTGGCATTGGGGCTTCGTCTCCCTTTCGGGAATCATCGACCTTGCCTGCTCGGATCTTAGGCGCACCGCATGCAACTCCTACAATTACCCCAGTGACAGTGACAAATTTCTCGTCATCAATTTGACGTCTGCGGATTTGCAACGCTCTTTATTACACGGTTGCCGCATGGAACCCTCCGCGTCGCGTCGAATAGCAGTTCATTTGTTCCCCTGTTGCTATTGCTAAGCGCAGAGAAGATACGATTAATGAGTCCCTATCTCGTCAGTCGCGACCCGCAGCAGACGCCGTCGCCGAACGTCCCTGCTTCTTTGGCGATGAACGTGAACATCTGTCATGTCTGCTGTACTGTCAGTACTGTGCTCTGGCAGCGCAGACCTGTCGTCGTCCAGGACGACTTTCGCTGACAGGAATCTGCGCATCTATATCGAGACCATCTGAGAAATCGATCGATCGAGGCGGCGCACCCACCCCTCGTCTCCCCAGGGGCTACCGCTGGGGGTTTTTTGTTGCGTGTGCGCCCAGACTAATTTCGCGCTTCTTATTATATATATTTCGCTCCCCCTGCCGTCGTCGTTACGACGCCTTGACCTGTGTGAAAAGAAAAGAACTGCCAGGAACCTGTCCGACCAACGCAATCACCTTCCTCTGATGAAGTGATGACGACTCGGATTCTTCCCAGCTCTTAGGCGGTGGGCGTGCATATGGTTCCCAGCCAGCGTGAGGTCGAGCTGATGATATCGGAAAGGAACCAGGGGTCCACGTATTGTAATTTGCGCCACCGTAAGTATTATTCTGGTTCGCGCATGTTCGGAGACTTCGGAAATGTCACGGGGGACATCCTGAAGGGGTCGAGTCATCGCCATTTTTTCCTAGGATCCTATTCCCGTTCGGAACGGGGGTTGGTTTGTCTCCCCCTCGGTGTTGTCCACAGGCTTTAGGGTCGGCACCCAGTGGCTGAGGGGGGGAGGGGGTGGGGGGTGGGGGGTGGGGTGGTGTAGGTCGAGAGGTGCAATGAACCCCCCTTCTTACCACTGGCACGAGCCAGAGGGGGGAGGAGAGAGCAAGCGAAGGCGGGCGGAGGAAGGCGGGTCTCAGGCGCCCACCGAACCGAGAGCTTCCACTACCCCGGCGCCATCGCACTTTGGAAAATCCAGCGCCCATTTAGGCTTTCCATGTCTACATCCCCGCAGGGCAGAGAGATAGATGAAAGTTCTAGTGGCTCTGTTCATCATGTTTCAGAATCATCCCACTCCCCGTGTCAACGAATAACTACGTGATCAAATGAATCCACTTTCCTCCTTCCTCGATGTGGTTCATGCCTGCCACACGTGCGCGGTCTCTCGGGGGCCCTCCTGCTCGCCGCCCGGGCATCAAGCCATCGTTGGTCCTGGCCCGACAATGCGCAATGCCCCTCTAACGCCCCCCAGTGGCAACGCTTCGACGCTATCTTCTAAACTTGAGGGAGGCGCTTACGCCTCCCTCAGGGATCTGGATACCACCCGATTGGTGCCCAAAGGCCTGATACGCGCTTCCCCACGGTATGACGGGACGGCCCCGCCATAAATGGCCCACTCCGTCCGGCAAAAGCGAAGTCCCATCGGGAGGATACGGCTGACGGGCGTGGAAAACCCGCATGAGAACGCAGGCGACCACTTACTGTATGGCGGTGTCTGTAATCTTCGACCCGATAAGAACCCCCCCAAGCGAGGCTGCAGGGTCGGCCGGGACGTCGTCCTCACCTGCATGTCAAAAACAAGGGAAGGGACAGGCGGTAAGCCGCTGCGGAGAAGGGCAAGGCAACCCTGTCTAGACCTTGATCGTGTCATGACGGCCGCCGAGCAGCTGTACGTATGGCGAGTGCCATTGTTTCCAAAATAGATGCTAGTTAGATGGAGGCGAGGGGTGTGGGACTTGTTCCTTCTCTTCCAGGAATTATTATTATTTCGCCGCGAGGATGACAATAACCCAAGGCGCATGTCGCAGTGTGATGATCGATTGGCCCGATGCGCGGAACGCAGGGGAGACAATGCCTGAGCTGAGCCTGACCGAGCGAGCGAGCGAAGAAAAGGCTCCGAGGATCCGTCACGCAACGAACGTTACGGTCACGATGAGTCACTTTCGTGACGCTCCCACTGCGGCGCTCAACGCCCATTCCCCTCCGGCCTCCCCCATCGTCCTTCAGACGCCAGTTGCAACCTTCTGATTTGTCTACACGATCATTTTTCCTTTTGTTTTTTTTTACATAACCCAAGGCCAGGATGGCGCAACCCGCCGCGCCTCCAACACCCCAGGAAGTGTCACGCAAGCTGTCCATCCACTCCGCCGTAAAGCCCAAGGTGAGTTCAGTCGGTATTTGGATCTCGAATTACGGGAGGTGGAGCGCTCTTCCCGCCCCCACCATTCGCTCCCTCCCCGCAAGGAGACTTTATGAGTTGACCTGCTGTAAAAAAAAAAATCCCTTTTCTTTCAGCCACCACCACCGCATCCGAGTGCCGCCGTTTCTGGCACCGAATCGGACTCGGACTCGGGTTTATTTCCAGATCACGGCGCATCTGGCTCTGCACCGCCGCCGCTGTCTGCGATCGCGGAACGACGCAAGGCGGGCGAAGACTCTGAGGACGACGAAGGGGACACCGGTGCGTGGCGCACGGCCGATGTCCCACGTGCTGCCGGCGACAGCGACCTCCGCGCGGGGTACCTCTGGAAGAAGGGCGAACGCCGCAAGGTGCGTCAACTTTTTCACATTCATTTTCCATGGTTCGGCGCCAACGGGTTCGTCCGGTTGGGGTTTTTCCCACCCCCCCACCCCCCCCCCCCCCGCTCTCTCTCCTTTTGGGCACACGCGCGCAGACCTGGAAGCGGCGGTGGTTCGTGCTGCGCCCGGCTCATCTGGCCTACTACAAGACGTCGGCAGAATACCAGCTGCACAGGCTGCTCGAGCTGCAGGACGTGCACACGTGCACGCCCGTCGCGCTCAAGCGGCGCGAGCACACGTTCGGCGTCGTGACCGCCACGCGGACGTACTACCTGCAGGCGGAGTCGCAGGAGGACGCGAGGACGTGGGTGACCGCGATCCGGGAGGCGAAAGAGGCGCAGCTGGCGAGCGCCGCCACGGTCGCGCCGCTCCCGGCCTCGTCGTCGTCGTCGATGCCGATTCAGATCCCTGCTGGCCGCCCCCGTCTGGCCGCCCTCACTCCATCGCCGCCCTCGCGCACCCTGCACCCCATCACCTCGTCCGAATCGGAGGAGGCGTCGCCGAAAGCCCAGCGCGCGTTCGCCGCTTCGTCGTCACCTGGGATGCTGTTGCCGTCTTCATCGCCGAGGATCGGCGGTCCGGATGCGTCGAGGGTGGTCATGTCTGGATATATCACCAAGATGGGCAAACGGAGAAACTGGCGGAAGAGATGGTTCCTGCTCAACGGCGAGATGTTGATGTATGCCGGCAGCCACATGGTAAGCAAACAAGACCGGCGCCGGTGATCGATGTGGGTGGGTTCCTCGATACTGACAAGAGGGGGGTTGCGACAACAGGACACGAAGATGCACCGACAAATACCGCTCTCTCAAATATTGGACGCATTTGAATTCGACGTTCCTCCTAGCACCGCGCCACCATCACACTCGCGAGGGGGATCAGACGAGGTGGACCAGACGTTGTTGAAACACACGTTCAAGATAGTGACGACGAAGCGGACGTTGGTGCTCTGCGCGCCTAGCGAGGAGGAAGAGATACAGTGGCTTAGCGCAGTGCGTGCGCTCATCGCGCGGAGGTCAGACGCTGGCGTCGTGCCGGGGGACGTGGTGCAAGGCTCTTTGGCGCCGAAATCTGGAGGGTTCGATCATGTTGCTCCTGGGCATGGGCAAATGGCTGCCGGATCGGGATCGGGTGGTGGAATGAAGAACAGACGAGAGGCGCCGCCGCGAAAGATCAGCATCAGCGGCAGCGGTGCGGGCGCGTTCGCCTCTGGGACCACCCCGATTGCCGAGGAGAGCGTCCGAAGAGCCTGACGACATGTTCTGAGGCATTCTCCCTTTTCCTTTTTTTTCTTCTTTTTTTTTTTGGTTTTTTTTTCTTGCCACTTACGACTACGGCCATTAATTCTTTCACACATCCGAGCCTTCTTAACGCGCCCCGCATCCGTGGGGCATTCACATTCCGATTGTCAGCAAAGGAAAAGGGTAGCCGACAACGTTACTAGTCTCTATCGCATGCATCTATCTGTCTTTTGGGGGGAGAAGGGAGAGGTGAACAAGGCAGGGGGTGGGTGTGATGGCTGACGAGGGAGATGTGCAGCTGATTGTACTGAGAGTCATCATGATTAGGCGAGGGATGGGCTTCCATTCATGAATGTGAATGCTGATACAGATGACCGACTGAGGGATGATTGGCAGAGGCGAAAACGGGGGTGCGACAAGCGCGGAACCTTTTGCAGCTCTGTATAACCATATCGGGAAGTAGTTCCGTGGAATCACAAGTCGGCTTGGCTCGATGCATGTTCGCCGGGGTGTTTGAACGCCGAGATGGAGGGACTCGTGGCCCCCCTGGAGTGGGCAGAGGGGACGTCAGCGCTGAGGATGGGAAGACACATGCGAGGTAGAGACGCTGAGGGAGGGTGGTGTGGGGGGGAAGGACGGGGTGGGAAGGCAGGCGCGAGGTGGGAGGGAACCGAAAAGAGGAAGGAGGAGCCGAGCGTACGGGACGATGTGTGCCTTCCGATCTCAGCGGCTAGCCGTAAAATAACTAGAATCAGGGATTCGATTTAAAGTCCCGCGAATATGGACGGCATATAGCCGCCCGTGTGGTGCACGAGGCCAGCCTCAATGGGGCCTGAGGCACTGATACGTGGCTGTGTCACCCTAGAAAGTGGGAACGCAGTGTTGCACTCTTTTCGAAAGATGTGATGATGTGAATCAAAACATGACGGATGGCGTGAGAAAGGTAAGAGATTTTCGTTCGGTCGCGGGAGGGCGGGTGGGAGAGAAGTGGAGAAGCGGAAAGAGGGAGGGAGGGACGGACGGACGTAGAGACGAGGATGGAAATGAGGTTCGAGGCGTTTGTTGTCGTCAAGAGCAAGACAATCGCTGGGTGGGGTGGGAGGGACGGGCAAGTGAGAGAGGAGAGGACGTGAGGGTGGCCGGGGTACCGGATGGATATATAATTGAATTATTACACGTAAATAAAGTAAATGTAAATATCGGCTTGCGTCGCTGGGTCGGATTAGGTGAGCATTCGCCGCACTACGGTGCACGTCTCCCCCGGCCAAGGTTTATAACAAGCGCTTCCGTTCCTTCTTCGCCCCTCCGTTGCCCTCTCTTCCTCCCCTCCCAGCGAGTCTTGTCTCCGCCATCGCAACCTCTGTTTCATCCCGCTCCTCTTATATCTCGTCAACCTGTTGCACCTACTCTCCTCCGCTGCGATGCACGACTCTCCCTCCTCCCCGCGGAGATCCATCGCGCCTGCTCCACTAAAGCAGCAGCAGGCGAAGAAGGCCGGAGCGCCCAAGGCAAAAGGCGCGGTACGCGCCAAGTCTGGCTGCTATACTTGCAGAATCAGACGCAAGGTATGCATCCGCGCCCCTCCGCTTCCGCTTCCCGTTTGCGATCCCCCCCCTCCCCCCCCGTTCTCCTTCCATTGTGTCCGCTCCCTCGTGAACCCTCCTCGCTCATCCCCGTGCCTTCAGAAATGCGATGAACGGCCGAACGCGGAGGGCCGATGCGAGACGTGCATCCGTCTCCGCCTCCAATGCCTTGGCTTTGGCCAGAAGCGTCCAGAGTGGCTCAAGGTATGCGTTTCGCCCGCCCCTCGGGTCGTCCCTCCCACGTGCATATCATAAGCTCTTCTTTCTCACACGCGCCCTTGTTCTTAGGAAAACAATAACGTCTCCATGTTCCGTGAGAAAATCAAGGATTTCCTCGCCGCGCAGGGCATGATCAAGGGGCACTCGGGCTCCGGCGCGCGCACCGCTGAACAGGAGGGCATGCTCGTCCTCATCACCGACCACGGCCGGTCGGACACCTCGAGCCCGCACTCTCCAACCCTCTCCGTCGACTCGAGTGAGGATCGTCGACCGAACGGTCACAACATCTCCAGCCTTCGTCATGATCCACATTACCCTTCCATCTCTCTCCCCCCCCAGCACTCCCACTCCGGCTACTCGACTCAGCCCCAGCGTATGTCGTTCTCGTCCGCGCGGGAGTCCTCTCCGTTGAACCTTCCCCGTCTCCCGTCAGCGTCAGCTTATCATCATGCGCTCCCCGAAATGACGGATAGACCGCTTCACCCGGAGGAGCTGATGCTCCCGTTTTCCTCGCCCACGAGTAATATACTCCCACCGCCCCCTTCATCCTTAGTTCCTCCTATGTCTCAGTCTTGTAAGAACCCGTACCGTTATTGAACTATGTACCTTGTACAGTACTCAATGCCCTTCCTTTGTTGGCAGGGCATCATAGTAATCAAAATCCCTACCCTTCTTACTCAACGCCTCCAGCTTCGACAGGTGCCCCACCCTTACCCGTCCCCAGCCAAGCGCCCATTTCCATGCCAATCTCGGGTTTGGCGCCAACGCACCCTTTGCCTTTCACGAGCACTCTCCCGCCTTCATATCAACAGCAATATGTCTTGGAAGAGGAAGAGTACAATGATGCCGAACTATCGCATCATTCATACTACATTGAGCATAGTCTGAATGACTCGATTGCGCCCTTCATCACCACCCACCAGAGCGGGTTAGTAAGGCATTATCTCGACCACGTCCTCCAAAGGCAGTACCTCTTGGCGGACACGTCCATAGCCGACTTTATCATCCGCACCGTGCAGCGGAATCCGGCCGTCCGAGACGCCGTGTGCTTGCTGGCCACCTTGCACCAAGAGACGCTCCGCCAGGCAAAGCCCTCGACCGCGCCGGCCAACGCGCTCGTCCTCCACGAGCCGTCCTCGGACCCGCGCAGGACCTACAAGCGCATATGCGACAACCTCCGCTCGTCCGCCGCCGAGGGATACACGGAGGGCGAGGCGATGGCCGGCCTCTTCGTCGTCTCCGCCTTCCTCTTCAAGGGCGGGCGCGGCGCCTGGCAGCAGTTCCTCGCCGTCGCCGCCGAGTGGGTCTGGACCGTCTTCAACCAGACGGCCGCCGACCCCGCCGAGACGATCATGCGGTGCACCGACTCGCAGCAGTTCGTGATCAAGACGACGTTCTGGTTCGACATCCTCGCCTCGACGACGCGCCTCGAGCCGCCGCGCTTCCTCAACATCTACCGCAGGCTCTGGTCGCCGCGACGCGCCGCGTACATCGACGACGCCCACCAGCACCCACACCAGCACCCGCACCCGAACCCGCACCCGCACCCGCACCAACACCAACACCAACACCAACACCAACACCTTCATCAGCAGCACCCGCCGGCGCAGCCGCCGCTGTCCATGATGAGCGTCATGGGCTGCGAGAACGAGACGGCGCTCGCCATAGCCGAGATCTCCGCCCTCGCCTGCTGGAAGGAAGCGCAAGAGCGCCACCGCACGCTCAGCGTGCCCGACCTCGTCGACCGCGGACGCACGATCGAGGCCGAATGCCTCCCGCGCACCGCCGCGCCCCAGCCCCAATCCCAATCCCAGCCCCAGCCCCAGCCCGCGCCCGCGCCCGCGCCCGCCGGCAACGTGTTCTATCCTGCGGGCGGCGTGGACGACCTGGCGGCCAAGCGGCGACTGACCGCGGACATATTCCGCGCGACCGCGCGCGTGTACCTCCACACCGTCATCTCCGGCGAGCACCCGGGCTGCCCCGAGATACGCGAGGGCGTTCGCGAGACGATCGAGTGTCTGCGGCGCGTGCCCGCCGTCGGCGGCGTTGGTGGGCCCGGCAGCGGCAGCGGCGCGAGCGCGAGCAGTAGCAGCAGCAGCAGCGTGGCGCGCTCTGTGCTGCGCAGCGTCGTTTTCGGCCTCTGTCTCTGCGGGTGTCTCGCGGACGACCCGGAGGAGCGCGAATTTTTGCTCCGCCGGCTGGACGCCGAGGAGCAGGCGGAGGACGTCGGGAACTGCGCGTCGGCGCGGCTGGTCATGCAGGAGGTGTGGAAACGGCGCCCCTCGGGCGGCGGCGAGACCCCGCTCAGCTGGCGGGAGGCGACGCAGCAATTCGGAGGCGAGTCGCTCCTGCTCGTGTGAAAAGCGCAAGAAAGAAAAAAAAAAAAAAAGACAGGGAAGGAGAAAGAAAATATGAAAACAAAGACAGGATGAGAACCGAAGCGATTAATAGCATGGGCCGGGCTTGGGGGCGTAAAGAGGTTGCGGGTAGGCGGGTGGCCGGGGCTGACCCTCACGTCACGATACCCCCCCCCCCCCCGCCCCGATGCGGGCATTTCAGTTGTGTGGGCTTGGCCCCCGCCTCCCCCCTTCCTCTTTTTCTTTCTTCTCGGCCTTGGGGGGGTGAACAAACAGCACGAAAACCTTCTCGAACGCGACCACTAAAATTTCCAAGTACGCATTAGCCCCCTCACCCCCCCCCCCCCCCAATCCTCCTCCTCGACCTCGAGTCGAAAGTACATGACCGCTGTCCCCTTCCCTCTCACATTCCCCTGCGTCCTGTGTACCTCTCTACGCGCCGCGACTGATGTTTCGCCGGCGAGATGGTGAATACTGCAGTGTGCCTTGAGACCCCCTGAAGGATTGCTGTGCTATGTGCGCCACACGACCACAGGCCAATCCCAAGGCAGACAGACAGACGCAGACGCAGACGCAGACGCAAGGCCAGGTCAGGTCAAGGCGAATTGCGAATTTCTGATCGCTGATTGTTGACTGACTAATCGGAAATAATTTTAATTTGGACGAAAAAGGAATAAAAATAGCCAAAACTAAAAACGTGTCTTCTGTGACCCGGGTTGACATGTTCAATGACAAGCAAGGACAGCCGGCTGGATTGACAGGGACAGCCCGAGAGCCCTTTGCCCCCCCCCCGTTGTCCGTCGTTTCTCCCTCTTCTTGTGACTACTCGAGGGGACCATCTCGCTATTGTCACGATCTTCGTGTTAGTTTCATCTATCCTGAACATCATGAAATCTGGCCCTGGCCCTGGCGATGCCTATACAAGCAATAGGGGTGATGGCGGAGCCACAGTGATAACAATGCGAGTTTTGTGTCGTTGTCGGTCGCCACGGTGATCATGACTTGTGCTGTTTAGTTGTTGTAAGTTGTCCTGTGCGATGCACCAGACGACTGATGCGACCTTTGATGAACGGACAACAGCGCCTGATCGGGGCTACATTACACACGGGTCCACCAGAATGAGGGCCGGTGCACCCGTGATCTTGCAACCTGGGAGTCACCGCACAGGCGGCGGTGCAACAGCGGTGCAAACAAGTCAGGGGGGACGCAGGGGGGCGCACGAGCTATACTAAGGTAGACATGAACGGCCGGATTCCGCAAAGTCGCGAGTCCAAGTATGGACGGTGGTGTGGTGTACGTAACGTAAGATCCTGGCATCATATCACCGTATCTATCACAGCCTGCCTGGAGTTTGAGACCCAAAGCGATGATATCTCACTTTTATTTTATTTTTGGCGAACGTCCTCCCCAAGTTGGGAAGGAGCTGGGGTGGGGGGGGGAGGGGAGGATAGGGTAGAAAAAAAAAACACCCATGTGGGAGAGCTCCTGACGCTGAACCTGAAGCACATGCTCCAGGGAACGGACGTTTAAATGTACACATAGCGTTCCAGGAGGGGAACGTAGGCTGGAGGTATGGATGGGGGTATATGTGTTACGTCGGTGGGGCCGAGTCTCCGGACGGTAGCTTAGGAGTGAGATGCAGATGCAGATGGAATTTGGATTGGGATGCAACGGGTTTTGATGGGATGCCCTGTGGGCGGGGGCTGACACATGATGAATCACCGGGAGAGGGAGACGAGTCAAGGGGAAAGCGAGGCAAAAAGGTAAAGCAAAAGAAGAAAAAAAAAAGGGCATCGGACTTTCCGCAGTTTACCAACTCTTCACCAACAGAAGGGGAGGGACTGTGCAAGAAAAGAAAGAGGAGAGAACCGGGCGAGCGGAAGTAATAATCGTTGATCGGGGAGGGGTGAATAGAAATAATCGGCCGCATTGAAAGCGAGATAGATTGGCTCTCAGGAATCTGCACCCAACAAGCACAGACGCGAGACGAGGGCCGCGCTGAACGAACCGGAGAACGGTTCGAATAAGCGGACCAGGACACCAGACCGGGGGAAATCCAATCGCTCACACCGGCTTACCAAATAAGGAGGATTGAAGATTCCCCTCCAGTTCCGTTCTCGTTCTGTCTGTTTATTTCACCAGGCCTGTCCAAAGATCGTAAAAGAGATCAAAGTTGCATGTCTCCTTCATAATCTTCCCCCGGGTCTCTTGACTCACTTTACCATCTTTTTTTTCTTCCTATTCCTCTCCGCTTTTCCTTCCGTCCTCCCCATTCCCCCCCCGTCCCACAATGGCTCAGTCTCCTATACCCGACGATCTGCACAACAACGCCGAAAATTCCTCCCCCTCCGACTTTCACTCCTCCGTCGAGACGTCCCCCGCGATCGTCCCTCTCTCAGAACCCGCCGCTTCCGATGGTGGTCATTCCCCCTCCTCCACATCCAACGCCTCCAACCGACCGTCCTTTCAAACACACAGAAGCTCCCTCGACATTCAAAAGACGGTCTCCACCGCCGGGAGGGGCGGCTGCTGGTGCGTGCCCGTTGTCCTCAAAAACTCGGCGCGCCCGTTTGACTGAATGCCCTCCGTCGGTGTCTCCCCTATCTCCATTAGGACCTGCCGTCTCCGACGAAAAGTACGTCCTTTCCGTTGGCGCGTCGCCGCACGGCGACGCGCCCCCCCTCCTCCCCCCCAACATGGTCGTTCGTCGATGCTAACCACCGGCCCGCTCTTCCCGCGTCCCACCCCTGCCTTGTTTTCCTTTTTTTTTTTTTTTCCCAGAAATGCGACGAGCAGCGCGAAGACGGCGACTCCTGTCGCACTTGCCGACGTCTGCAGCTCGACTGCCTCGGATGGGGTCCTCGCAGGCCAGACTGGATGAGGGTGCGCGTCATCCGACCGCTCATCCGCTCCATGGCTGACTCATTCCCGGCGCTAATACAGGACAAGGAGGCCGTTCAAGCGTACAAGATGAACATCAAGGCTCACCTCCTCCGGCTAGGGCTCATTCGAGGCCAACCACGAACTTCCCTTACAGCCGGCCCGTCCACACAAGCAGGCACCTTGGCGGGCACCCCAAGCTCCGGTCCAATCCGTAGCCGTCCTGGTAGCAAACGCGGGTCGTTCCAGTTCTCGTATGACGATCCCCCACCGCACCTTGAATTTTCCTTCCCGTCAGGTGTGCCATCCATCTCAGGTAAGGAACGGTTCACTTCTCTGTCCTCTGATTCGAATGTTGAATTCATGGTCCAGGCAATGCTCCCATGCCGTCGCCATCTACCGGATCGCCTTCCTTCTCAGATGCATGGATACAGAATGAAATTTCCCATTTCTTGTGCCCATCAGCCTCGCCCGGCATCACAGGGTCAGCAGATGGCGGTGGTCCCTCGCCATTTCCCTCAGATAATTTCAGTAATGTTCCAGGAGCGGGTGCACATTTCCAATGGCCAATGCAGCCTGTGGGACTCACGGATCAAGACGCGGCTGTAAAGCAGGACCATCTCGCGTATTACTTCAACCATGTGCGCGGTTTGCAGTTTTTATTTACATGCAAGGTCGCCCTGGACGCGATACAGGCTGTGAGTGCCCGCCTGCTTTAAACCTTACTTGTAAAGTCCTGACGCCCCCGTACAGATCGTATCGCGAGAGGCAATCGGGGCGGGTGCGCTCACGGACGCTTTATGTGCAATCTCAAGTAGGCAATATGCAAAGGCACAACGCCGTGCATCATTACCGTCAGATGCAAGCCTTATCGAAGAGACGCAGTCGCACATCTTCTTTCATCAAGGGGCATACCAGCTCGATACAGCCCGTAGACAAGGGCGGTGTACCCAAGCCGAAGCAATGGCAGCGATACACCTGATCAGCTACTCCCTCGCAGCACGCGGAGGTGTTGTCGCTGGGGTCAATGCGAGCGTGGGAGGCACCGAGTGGACACCGATGCTCGAACTGGCGTGCGATTGGCTCGCTCAAACGGGAATGCATGTAGACGAGAACCCTCGCCTGTTCATCATGAATATGACGCTGCCGGCAGCGTACGCAGCAAAAGTGACCATGGTTCGTATTTGCACCTGAACACCGTTCTGAGATAGTAAACTGAGGGTCTATCATTTGACGACAGTGCATGGATATCTTCATGGGCGTTACGCTGCAGCAGCCCCCACGACTTCTCGCTCTATATCGGAGGCTGTTGACAGCAACGAGCACGCCACATCACATTTGGGGTGGAGCTTTAGGCGGCCCAGCGCCAGAATGGGAGCTTTACGTTCCCTTACTGGTCGGATGCACGGAGCAAGTCTTGCTCGCATTTGCGGAAATAGCTGCGCTGGCGCACTGGAAAGACCATGAGGCACGCGATGGCAAGCTCTCCACGCGCGAGCTTGTCATGCGAGGCAATGTGATCGAGCGAGGAATCAGGCAGACGATTCTCGACCCGATGGCTTTCGAGGGGAGCCGCGTGGTGCAAGCTAATGAGGACACGTGCCGCCGCATCCTTGCCACGATTCTCCAAGAGTGTGCGCTCCTGTACCTGAACATGGTCCTCAGTGGGAACAGTCCAGGTGAGTCCTGGGCGCGCCGGTCTCTGTCAGCAGCAATAACGTTGATGGGCGCTCACATAGGTGTTCCTGAAATCCAAAGTTCGGTGAATAATATCTTGAACCTACTGAAGCACATGCCCCTAGGGAGGCTGGACCTTGGACTGGTGCTCCCTCTGGCGTTTGCGGGCTTCATGACAGACTCGCCGACGGCACGAGATATCATCCACAAGCGGTTATGTCAAGTGGGTTCGGTCTGCACAAGTGCGAACATCCGGCAAGTTGAGAGTGTCATGCTCGAGGTATGGGCGCGGAGAGATGCAGGCCAAAGAGAGGTCGAGTGGCGCGAAGTTATGCAAGAACGAGGACTCACGCTTCTCATGATATGATGATGAGCCTAGGAGACGATTACACGTACTATGGATGGTGCAACGAGCTGCTATAGCGCGCAAGCCCCTAATTCATTCATTCTTCGTTAGTGATCATGTTTGTATCGCGAAGGACTGATCCGGTGTCGTTGGGCCACGTACTGTATATCTCTGTTCGATTTATGTACGCTGCTATAGTTTAGATTCGCAATGCAGCGATTTATTTTCCCAACGCACCCTTCATATGGAGTGTTAACTGGCCAAGGACGGGGGAAGTGGGCGAGAAAGGGGGGGAGGGGCAGAGGGCATGGATGTGGAGAGGAGGAAGGATATATTTGTGTGGCGACGTGAGATGTGGTTGCTATATACCGATTGACCGGGAAATGCTTCGAAGGCTGCCATTGGTCAGAGACAGGATTACGTGAGTACTGCCCGGCGCTGTGACTGACTCATTGCTCGTGCGCGCATAGGGCGCCCAAGTGCCAGCCTTACCTCCCTCATATTCATTGCTAAGAATTGTATTCTACGGGCGCACGAAAGTAGCGATGATTTTTTTTGCGGGCGCTCTTCACCGGCATCACGACCTCCGGGGGGATCTCGCGATCACGTGTAGAGTCACCTGACCCAACACGAACCGCGTCTTTCCAAATCTTTGCTTTGCAGTTCGAGTTGGCAGAATTCTGCGGTTTTAGTGTGGACCTGACCTTAACCTCTCCCTGCCATGTTCAAGGGTATTCTTCCCCCGCGACGCATTCCCTCTTCAGAGTTTGTCATCGTGAACCCCTTGATCGAGAATGGCAAGGAGAACTTGCCAAGTCCTGCTCATTCCGACCCCCCCCCCTCCCCGAATGTGAAGGCTGCTGCCGCCTCCAAGTCAGGCAAGGCCACCCCTCAGGACAGGTCGAAGCGAAGGAAGGGTGACATATCTCATACCACACTCAACGCGGACACCACTGATCGTGAATTCGACCGCCTCTTGGTGCGTGCCGGCGCCTCTCCCAACCCTATGTTCACTCAAGTTGACTGCTTCACACGCAGGACGATCTCCAGATCCCTTCCACCCTTCGTCCTAAGCTCGCTGGCATGGAATCTTCCGTCAAAGCAGCCATGCTCAAATCCTCTCATGTCCTCGCCCCTGCACCAGCCACAGCGCCCGCGCCCGCACGTGACCTACGCCGCGTGCAAAGCGGCGGCTCTCTCAACCTCGAGTCGCCCCACAAGAGCGCCGGCGCCATCCCTGACCACCACCCCAATAATGATCATCCTGCCAAGGCCACCACATCTGGAACCGTCCTCTCCAGCGCCCTCGCCGCTGCCGCTGCCGCGGCCGGCAGCCCCCAGCATTCGCGCGGTGTGTCGGTAGACGTGGTGTCACCCGGCCGCCCAAAGTCACGCTCCGGCTTTGTGGCGTCGTCTGTTCCCAATGCCGCTGGGGATTTGTATGGCGCAACGCGTGGGAAGGGTTTCTCTCCAGTGCAGTTCGTCAGCCTGTTGACGGGTAAGTCGAGCCTCGAACTAGAGGTGGATGTCGTGAAGAAGTTGTGTTTGCTGCTTCGAAACGAAGCCGCTAGGTGAGAGCTGTGGCGGTCGCTGCTCTATGTGTCTGTATGTGGGCGCTGATGAGCGCCCGTCCTGGCGCGTGTATAGCTGGTCCCAGGATTTTTTAAAAGCAGGTGGCTACTCTGCATTGCTTACTAGGCTCAACGAGTTGCTCGAAGTTGAATGGCGGTAAGCCTGCGTTATGGCGACCACGTTTGTTGTATCTCTCAACCTTCCCTCTCTAGCGAGGAACAACACGACGACCAACTCTTGCACGAGCTCCTTCGATGTCTCAAGGCACTATCAACTTCCGAGATCGGGTGCTTTGCGCTTCGTAGCTCTTGTCCCACTCCATTTGTACAGCTCGTAACCCTTCTCTACTCGGACAAGAAGCCAGGCGATGTTCCGTCGCGACAATTGATCGTCGAATTGTTGATGATCCTGTTCGACCTCTACCCACCTTCGTCTCTCCCTTCCCTCGGATCTGTACCCCCAAGGAGGGAAGTTTGGGAGACGTCTCCCCGCCACACAATCGCCCTTCCGCATCCCCATCAAACTACGTATTCTCTCCTCCGTTCCCTCCTACTGACACCAGCTCCTCGACCCGCCGAAGCGCCAGAGGTTCCCCTTTCGCCGCACGAGTTCATCGATGCCCTGCACCGCCCACGTATCTACAAGACTTATTTGCACGAGCTATCCGACATTTGTCGTGACTATTTCTGGATTTTCTGCCATCCCAACAACACTATCTGGGTCCTTTCTGAAACCGATGAAACGCGTGTCGAGAAACCCCGTGCCCCGGGCGGCATGACCGGTGGTGTCGAATTCGAGGCCATGAACTATCTGGTGCGGTCGTAATCTCATCTAAACCCTAGAGGTTGAGAACTAACCCAGCCGGGGAAACATACCACAGACGACGCACCTGCGACTACTGAACGCCTTTGCCAAGGCAGCGCAGGACCTTAACCTGCCAAAGGAACACGAACTATCTGCTCACCGGCTTCATGTCGATCTCTTCCTCTCTGGTATCGAACGAATCGTCCTGGTAACAACCATCGCAACCAACGTCCCGTTCCCGAAACTTATATGATTCCGTGAAATTTTAGATTGCGCGCAAGGCGTCGACGACGTATTACCCTACGCTGCACCTCGAGATTTCCCGCTACGTCAACTTGGCAGGCCTGGCTCGATACGAGCTGCCGTGGACACTCTCGCGTCTCATCGGCTCACCCCCAGGTGCACTGGCACGCACACCGCCAAAGTCAACGACGCATTCCCCGCAACCAGCCCGTCAGCAGGCGCCCACGCTCCCGTCTCCTCGGCGCGTGGATCCGCTGAAAATCGACTAGGGCAAAACAAAAGCGAAGCGAAATGAATGTTTCCGATAAGAGAGTGCTTTGTTTGACAAACCGAGCTGCGCTCGGGTCCCGGAGCTGGAGCGATTGATGCACAGGATGACTCCCTCGGTTCATTGCGCGGAGGGCGGACGTCACGACGAATGATTGTGATGATCGCGGTCTGTCTAGCCTGGCGCTTGACAATGACCCATCATTATCTGCCGTCCCGAAATGGGCCCCTTTCGGGCCTTCCGTTTTCCTCCTCTCCTCATGGTGGCTGTTGATGCTGATCTGCGCAGACCCGAAAACAGTGTTATTCCCAATTCTAAAAAGTCGTGTAAAACTTGTTGTATTCGGTGGACACTGCAATAAAGTGATGATGTACCGCATCCTGCCCGAGGCGGCCTCGTGTGGTCATTCTAGCCTCGGGCCCATCAATAATTAACACATGCGGGTTTAGCACAGGATCCCTTCCCTTCCGTCCTGTATTGGTGCTATCTGTGTCCTCAAGACAGACGGTCGCCTGTCTCTGGCAGAGTCCGAGTACCTGGCCACTTTTAACTTAGCGCGCATCTGTGAGAATCATCGATTCGACGGTTGTCTGCCGTGGGAGATCCGGCCGGGCACGAGAGAACCCCAGATACCGACTGGGTCCCACGACACGAAGGCGAGGCCCGCGACGATAGAATGGAGATGGAAAGAGGAATAAGTGAAAGTGACAAGTGACATTGACATTGACGTGTGGATGGTTGTATCTCGTCGTCGCGTGTGGCCACTGATCAACTTGACATACCAACAGTACAGCAGGACAGGACTCGCCCCCGCCCTGAACCTTCCTCGTTTCGGCGAGGGATAGCCGCTCCGGTTGCGGGAGGGTGCGCAACATGCGCTACCGTACCGGAAAGGTCTGTCTCTCGTCGTTGCTCTGGGACAGCCTCGTCGCGTTGCTTGGTTTTCGAAACTGTCTGTTGTGGCAGTGGCGAACACGATCTGTGATGGATGGGAGATGCGGCGACGGCAACGGCGAGAGGGGGGAGAAGAAGGAAGGAAGCCGTGGACGGAGTGGGGCGGGGCGTGGCAAGGGCGATGCAGCGTTAGAGGATGAACGCATACGGAAAAAAAAAAAAATAAACAAAAAAAAAGAAAACAAAAGTGAGTGCCCAGCTCAGCTGCACAGCACAGCCAGCACACAGCGTCGAGGGACGGAACGATTTTGGAAGAGCGCAGTTCGGTCGGACATTGTTGAACCCGTGCTCGGGTTCCCGTTCGGGAAGACGCTTCCTCCCCCAGGGCAGGGGTTCGCGCACCGAGCGGACCGTGATAACGCCTTCAGGTTGTGTGTCTTTTTGAGGGCCCTAAAGGCGGGTGGGGCACCAAATGGGGGGATTCGCACAAATCGCATCGGCGATTGCAGGGGGCAGGGGGCACACCGTGTGAGATGAGACGAAGCTCGGGGGCGGGGGTGCGCAGACGAAGGCCGGGTTGACCGAGGAGTCGGTTCCAAATTACGAAAAAGGATGCCGTACGGCGTACGGCCTGTTGGCTGTGTGCGTCACGTTCGACGTCCGATGGAATGGTGGTGGTGGTGGTTGGTTGGTTTAATTGAGTGTACTTGAACTGGAGGGGCTGCCGATCACAAGATCGGAGTGATCCGATCGTCCGAATTGCCCCAATTTAACCATAGTTTGTCGTTCCCTGTTTCTGTTTCCAGAGATTTCCCTCGAGGCGAGGGTGAACTTTGTGAAAGAGGAGGATCGGATTTCGTAGCGACGTTCGTGCATGTGGAGAGGAGGAAGGAGAGCGTGGGGCACGGAGGAGCGTGAGAGTTTCCCAGGGTTGCCTCCAGTAACATTTTGCCCCTTGCGAGCACAGCCTGCCGGAAGGCGTGTTGATTCGAAACCAAATAACCCTGGGCAATGGCATCTCACTGGGCAGGGATTATTATTTATACCGCTTGGGGCATAAACTGCCGTCTGAGACGCCGCGAAAGAAACCAAAAGCTTCGCAGCCAGGGTCTACGACAGACGCGCGTTAACGTAAGCCGCGTGTGCACATGGCCTTGCACAAAAAGCGTAGGCCGGGGGCCAGCCAATAGAACGACCGAACCGCGAACGGTTTGCAAAAAAAAAAAAAAAAACAAGATGATGATCTTACAACACCCCGCTGTGCTTCAGTTTGAATCGTCCGTCGCGTTCGCGAGTCATGGCAACGCACCTTCGTTCCCAGCTCCACAGCCAGAACTCAGTCCGTGCCCCGGCCTGGCCAGATCTATCTAGAATGCTGATTGCCGTCTAGAAACATGACCCGTTCCATCGACCGTGACATTCGGCTGATGATAATCGACACGCAAGAAGGTTCATTTTTGTTCCTGGCCCCACCACATGCCTCGTGATATGCTGGCGGGCCTGCGCACATGCTGTGAATTGTAACGTATGAGCACCCACGCACGCCTGCTGCTCCTCATGCACGATGGCGGCGTTGGATTCGCACCCCTTCACATGGAAATAAATTATATGATTTTTTTGTAATCCTCCCACGTGGGGGACCCTTCGGCCTTTTTTGTCGTCCGTCGGGCCATCCGCAAATGTCACAGATTCGCGTCTGCGAAGCTTCACATCCATAAGTTTTCGATCGCGAGAACAGACTGCAGGACGGCAACAACCCCCTGCAAAAGCTCATTGTATTGGGACTGTAATACGTTCCTGTTCCGACCCTGCCAATAATGCGTAACCAGCGACAGGCTCTCGAGGCGCCTTAAGCCGCTGTCAAGCTGATTCGATCGAGGACGCCAGGTTCAGCAACGCGAGAGCGCGGGAGATCCCGTCGCATGACCCTCCCATGTCTCGCTACTTGGTGTTGTCTTACCCTATACCCTGCCCACTGTCCGCGGATGATTATATGGCGTTCATCCTTCATCTGCATTTCTTTTGCTGCTCCGAATGAAAGCTGGACTTGTATATTTATGCGGCGGGGGATAAGGCACCTTGCCTGGATGCCGTTCAAAGTGAGGCAAACGCCTCGCATTGGTAGAGCAAACATTTGGGCGGTGGTCTCGTCCATATGCCTGCGTGTTGGATACGATTTCAATGGAAAGAATACATTGCCCAGGCTGCGCATATGATGAGCGCACAAATTCAGTGATACGCAACACAAGAAACGTACGAATGTAAATAGCAGCACTGTTGACCTTGCGCGCGATCTTGCGCTCGATGGCGTACATACGCTAAGGTCGTCGCGAGTGCATGGGAGAGTGAGGGTGAGGGAGTTAGAAGGCTTCTCATGCTACCGCGAGGCTGAGGCTGGGATGGGTACGAGCCAAGCTCGCTAAGTTGGACTGCGCCTCAAACACAATCTCCGGGAATTAGGGGCTGAGTCGAGAGGAATGGGGCACCGCAAGCTTCGAAGGGGCATTGTCTGCCATGCCAGCCGGCCATGTGTGCATGGGAGCGGGTTAGGTTCTCGCAAATTTCGGTGGGAAGAAAGGGCAGCCAAGAGCGTTTTTTCCCTGGTTCATCGGAGCACGTCCGGGGACAATGGAAGCATGATAAAGTTCGGGCGCGCAAGAAGGGTGCGCTCACGATTGTTCATGTGTCAGCGCCGAACGAGATGATTTTGATACTGGTAATGGCCCAACGAGAGGTCTGGTTCGGTTTGCAGCAATCGTTGTGGAGCGAGATGAAATACATACTTTCGAGGAAAGCTCGTCCCGGCGACAAGGAGAGCAGGTGCCCCTGGGTTATGCGATCTGACAGAACGTTAAGCACGCTGCATCATGACCGGCCAGAGAGATGACCGTGTTGATACAATTGGCCTCCTGAGCTCAAAACTAATGCGCGCAACGGGGACCTTGATACGCCTTCCGCACGGGCATACCCAGATCGAAAAATCATTCCTAACCATTGATAGTAAGGTTACGGACATCATGGAAACACCAGGTAGGGAAATTTCACTGAGTTGATATCAGGCTTCGAAACTATGCCCCTTGCGCCGGGACAGGACCTGAAAAGATCACTTATGGCCAGGGCAAGAGGAGAGCGTGTTATGTGCTTCTTCCGGCGTTGACCTACCTTATGAGCACCGGTGAGGCATAGGGCCCACCTACTTGAAGCAAGACAACGATCATTTTGGGATCTGCGGACCCAGGTAAGTCCCATCTCTGCTCAGGAGGAGCCGACGCGATGGGCCGACTTCAGAGGACATAAGACAGCAACGATCAGCCAGAAGCTGTTCACGCTGTATTGTACCCAAGGTGAAACCAATAGTCATACTGTACTTGCGCTGTGTGGTACCTTGATACGTTAGACAGCCTATTTTCCTCATTACTCACCAATGTGCAACTGCCAACGATCGAGTGTTACTGTCAGGAGGAGCTTAAACAAGGTAAAAAGAACGGAGGCAAGTCGTTAAAATGAACTTGCACTGGAACGAGCAGTATGATTGTCGAAAGGCCGCCTCCGGCGCTTTGATGCGTATTCTTAGCAGACGTCCAAGCGGTGGCCCCCGAGACATGAGAGCACAGCCACATCACAATTTCCGCTGGGACGGTCTTGTAATAACGCAATGCCCTGACACCGTGCGAATTTTCACCGGAGGAAAGGACTGATTTAGGGAACGGGCGTCTGTCGTGCGAAGCCACACCTGCACAAGTTCCTGACGTCGTGATCCTAAATCAGAATTCCGGCATAATGCGTAAGCGCTAGCACAGCGGCGGATCGTAAATGCACTTCAAGCCGAGGCGGCCAAATATGTACGCCAATCGTCTACTGTACGTGTCTGACGCACCACCCACTGATCCGCCGCAATGACCGCAGCGTTCACGATTGAAACCGCCGGTTGAGGTCTTCATTCCTGCCGGGTCTCGGCAGGTGGACTGACTCAAGCCGAGATATGACGTATGAATCTCCGGGGCTTCGCTGCTGTGA
Organism: Russula earlei; assembly: GCA_025769875.1. Classification (NCBI taxonomy): domain Eukaryota; kingdom Fungi; phylum Basidiomycota; class Agaricomycetes; order Russulales; family Russulaceae; genus Russula; species Russula earlei. The sequence goes on along the minus strand of JAGFNK010000183.1, from coordinate 41,409 downwards.
TCGATGGGTTTGATAAAGAAAGAAGACCCGGACGTAGACATTGTGCAGCAGGTATTATGAATGAGTAATGGACTGAACTACGGATCGAGAATGTGACTGACCTCGCTCTCCATCCCGCCTTCTGGGTTTAAATTTATTTCACGGAGAAATTATTCGCCCTCCCAGAAACTGGATTCGCGAACGAGTCGTTGGGGCATGTGCGGCGTTCATTACCAATGATAGCAGCCATTTGGAGTGTTTCATCCCTGACCCACCTCTGGCAGACCCACCCAGTGGTTAATTAACCTGTAGGAGTAGACGGTCGCGAGTTCCCGGCTACTGAAGGTTGAAGGAATAGGCCCTGTGATTGACGCCTACGCAGAGACTGGTTACCTGGTGGTGTATCATTGAAACAGGCAACAACTAAAATACGCATTGGGATGAAAAGAAACGTCACAGAAGATTTGGCGACACGGATTGTAGGGTTCAAACTTCAGTTACGAGTCGTAGCCGATAGGTTACGATCATCGGTCGTCTCGTGACTCGTGGCGAGAATGTGTCACGTGATCTACGTATAAGTCGAGGGCTCTTGTAGTTACCTCGCTCGGTGTAATCTCACCGTGTGATATGGAGCTACCTTTAGCACCCATCCGTTGCGAGCTCTTCACAGAACTGGCAGCCACGAGCTCGCTAATTTGGGCAGGTCAAGCTCACGAGTATGAGACCAAGACACAAGACAACCGACGGGAGGTGATCTTCTTTGGATAATGTGGTTGAAAAGGGGGATATTTCGGACGAGTTACAGGAACCTTTCGTTGTTCCTCCGGTAGTACTTTCGCATCAAGAACTCGTTAGAAGCTAGCCAAGGGCACAATCAGCGTATCCACAAGACGGCTTTAGACATCAATTGCCCACATTGCTCGCTATGACAGGGTTCTACCGTTCACTGATTTATTCTGGGTTGCCCTCAGGCCATTCTTTCACCATGGGATACCTCAGCCCTTTCCATGGATGTCCAAACATTGGTTGAACTTTGCTGCACTGGAGCGTCAAGAATGGGAACGAAAAATAGCATGTAGGAACTTCCTTCTCGAGGTACACTTTTGCAGCGCCGTCGGTAGTCCCCATGATGCAACCAAGCGCGTGCAGTAACATCCGAAGTCATGCACTTATTACCAACAAGATGCGCCGGGTCACTATATCTCAAAGCTTATTGCTCACGGTCTGGCCGATGGTGGGAGCGGAGACCATAAACACCTTTCCAAGGCAACCTTCCGTGTCCTTACCAAGCGCCTAGTTGCGATGGGCCATGGGAAAACAATTATAACGTCACTTGGGTTACGAAACATAACGGCTATGTAAAGGGTCAGAACCATGGGATTATGTTGTTGAGACCCTTTAAATGGCTGGTGGTGGATCAAGACCATGGGACATAGACGGTTAGCCGGATTGATTGTGATTTTTAATGCTGTAAACATTGGTAATTAACGTGTTAATCAGTATCTTTGCGTCAGGCATCAAATTTTTGGCATCGTGATTACAGTTCGGTTGGCGGACTTCGATGGATGTTTATTTGAGAAGGAGATGATGAAAGCGAAGACTGGGTCACTCAAAATGGCAGCTTCTATATGTTGCCCTGGACCATACAATGCACATGAATGGCCAAAAAATGATTTTGTGAATGAATATCTTTCCTCACAAGCAAGACAGACCTGCAGAAAGTATTAGACACCTTATGGCATGCATTGAGGAATCTATATACATACAGTGACCTAAATAACTCTTTGAATGTTTTGTACATTTTCCTTATATTGGCATTATCTAGAGACTCACTACAGGTAATGATATGTAACTACTATGGCTGATCACAATGTGCAACTGATCCGCAATGTGCAAATCTCAATTTTCTATACAACAACACCATTTAATGGCTCTGGGAAAATTATAGTAGCACTATTCAGTATATATCATCATGCCTATGAAGTCAAAACAATAAAACAGCTCATGGTTTTGAAATGGGATGCAAGAAACAGTCAAAATGATCCTAATGTAAGAAGTTCCAGTTATTTGGAAACATACACCCTGACTGAAAACCCCTAGGAACAGTTTACCAATCCAATCTAAATATCAACACCACCTCAGAAGTAATTTTCTGAAGGGTAGCAAAGGTGGAATTGTTGTTATGAACCAAGGCCAAGTCCTGGCCATAGATGGTCCTATTTCACTCAAGAGAGACCTCTCTTTGTTTGCATTACCAACTCCTTTCCATTTTCTGGGCTATCCCTAATCATCGCATGGCAGCCACATGGTCACCCAGCCACCAGGAACCCGAAACAGTGGCACAAACTCTTAGAAACTGTTGCATAACCCATCTGACATCATCAAGGCTCCAATGACATCATGGCTGACTGAGCGACTCCACAGTGACCTCATCGGCTCACTAAGCGCTCCACAGTGACATCATAATGATGTCATCGCTCCACAATGATCAGTAATGCGCTCAGTAAGCCTGAAACTTGACACAAGCAAGTTTATGCCTCTGTAGTCCTATTGGATGGTACCAAAGAGTCTAGAATAGTCCCAGTTCTTTGTAATTGACCCTGTACACTGTATATAAGCCCCAATGAAGTATGGCAGTCGTCAGACTGTCCATTTGTGATACTCTCCTCTTCCTGGGTACTCCCCTGCGACCACTCAGTTTAAAGACTTCCCTCGCCTCCAAGGTACTCTTCAACGACCACCTTGTTTAAAGCCCCTTCGCTGCACTGGCCTCTGCTCTTCGCCTCTGCCTCCTGCAACACATACCAGTCCCCATCTGGTATATTCTAGTCATTTGGCTCGTCCTCCTGTTCAACGCCGCCTTCGCCGTGTACCATCTGTTCTGACCCTTGCCCACCTGCTCCTGAGTCCTTAGTGATCAGCAGTACATGTCACGACAATTGTCATGAAAATGAATAATTTACATTTGTTGAACAGGATGTGACCCTGAAGTGACATATTAAAGTACCACTCATGGCAGGGCATCAGCAATCACTGATGAGGTCCTCAGACATGTCAGTCCTCAGATGTCAAGACACGTACTGCTGATCACTAAGGACTCAGGAGCAGGTGGGCAAGGGTCGGAACAGATGGTACATGGCAAAGGCGGCATTGAACAGGAGGACGAGCCAAATGACGAGGAGGTACCAGATGGGGACTGGTAGATGTTGCAAGAGACAAAGGCGAAGACTAGAGGCCAGTGTAGCAAGGGGGCTTTAAACAAGGCGGTGTTACCAAGTGGTTTGGGGTCCGGAAGATGCCGGAACACCTGAACTATGGACTGCACCGTTTGCATTATGCGTGTGTCAGATCTTGATCGTTTATGTTCCTTGATATCACATTCGGAGCGCGTTGATCGTATCTTTCAGAAGATGTACTGAAGAAGCAATGAGTAGCATTGCTTCTGTCCCAGATGTTCCTGTACCGCCACGTATGTCGATTCCTTGATTGGGGAAGCACTTAATGCTTCCAGCACCGAGATTGTTTACATAGAAGCAACCTCGCTTCTATGAGCTGCCTTTTAGCTTCTATAGCACCAACCAGTACTACAGTAGTATGAACCTTATCCCTGTAGGGCTATATAAAGCCTCCAGTAGAAACAGTTGAGCCTTAAGCTCGACTTAGTTTGCCAATCCCAAACAGTTGACTCCTACCCCCGTCTGCAGAGCCCCTCTCATCTTGTTGTCATACTCTAGAAGGACCTAACACTCCTTCCCCTCCACAAGTATTGCTTGCTTGACTCAAGCATATCTGCATTGGTAGGACGCGTTTATAGACACGACCATTGATCTTATTTAAGGCACTTTGGAGCCTTAACAGGCGGTCGTTGAAGAGTACCTTGAAGACGAGAGTAGACTTTAAACTGAGCAGTCGTGGGGGAGTACCCAGGAGGATGAGAGTATCACAAATGGACAGTCTGACGACTGCCATGCTTCATTGGGGCTTATATACAGTGTACAGGGTCGATTACAAAGAACTGGGACTATTCTAGACTCTTTGGTACCATCCAATAGGACTACAGAGGCATAAACTTGCTTGTGTCAAGTTTCAGGCTTACTGAGCGCATTACTGATCATTGTGGAGCGATGACATCATTATGATGTCACTGTGGAGCGCTTAGTGAGCCTATGAGGTCACTGTGGAGTCGCTCAGTCAGCCATGATGTCATTGGAGCCTTGATGACATCAGATGATTTATGCAACAGTTTTTAAGAGTTTGTGCCACTGTTTCGGGTCCTTGGTGGCTGGGTGGCCATGTGGCTGCCACGCGATGATTACCCGATTAGGAAACGGGTGCCTGGTCGTGTTATAGTGCCTTTGCAATAGCGATATCTTGTACTGCAGGAGGGATAGCCCAGAAAATGGAAGGGAGTTGGCAATGCAAAGTGAGAGAGGTCTCTCTTGAGTGAAATAGGACAATCTATGGCCAGGACCTGGCCTTGGTTCATAACATTCATCCCCTCTTTATAGACTTGTTGCTCCTGCAATGGTAGGAACTTGTTTCTTTGGAAGGTGGAGTAGTTTGCATATGAAAAGTCGAAGTCTGTTTGTTTGTGGGGAGTTCCTTCTTGTTCTATGGATTGCTTTGGGGATAGCTGTAGTTGATTGAGTGCATGTGATTGCAGGGGTTCTCTGAAAAGTTCGTCGGTAACAAGGATAAAGATAGTTGTCGACGGAGGTCATGATGAGAGTTGTTGGTTTAGGGGTCACTCCTGGTGGGAATCGTTTTAAGCGCCTTCAGATATTTCCGATGGAAGTCTTTAACAAGTAATTGCGCTTTTGATAGGTTAGATGCTGGTTCCCAAGTGTTTTCTGCAGCAGTGTAACCTTTCCATTTAACTAGGTATTGGATCCCTTTGCGGTTTGGGGAGAGCCGAGAGTTTAAGATCTGTTCTACTTCATATTGTTCTTCTCCTCCAACTAGTATCGGTGGTGGGTTTGAGAAGTTAGGACCGTGGGCAGTGGTTTCTTTATAAGGTTTAATCAGGGAATGGTGAAAGACTGGGTGTATCTTCCAGGACTTTGGTAGCTCAAGGCGAACATTTACTGGATAGGCAGTGATGACTTTGAATGGTCCATAGTGTCGAGGGGCTAGTTTTGCTTTTGGGTGAGTGGTTCATAGATTTGTGGCTTCCAACCATACTTGATCCCCCTCTTTAAAATGAAATGTGGAGGTTTGGGGTCCTGATTGCTTCATGATCTCAGCTGCTCAGTTCAGGGAGGCAGCTACTTCTTCTCTGAGTTGGTCTAGTCTTGTTAGTCTTTCTTGGATTGAAGGGAACTTTGATGCAAAAGCAAGGGGCAGAGCAAATGTTGGGTTAAAGCCATACCAGACCTCAAAAGGGGGTTTGTTTGTAGCACTGTGTTGTCTGGCATTATGTGCAAACTCCATAAAGGGAATTAGTTCTGCCCAATTGTCCACTTGGTGGTTGCAAAATATTCGTAGGTATTGTTCTAGTTCTTGGTTAACTCGTTCTGTTTCTCCATCTGTCCGAGGGTGATATGCTGTGCTCAATGATACTTTGACATTTAATTTCTTCCATAGTTCTTGAGTGACTTTTGCTGCAAATTGAGGGCCTCTGTCTGATATTATTTGCGTTGGGAGGCCTACTCTCCTCCAGACATTGTTCATGATTAGTGTTGCTGTTTCATCCGCTGTGATTGTCTTGTGGCAGGGGGTAATGATTATTGCTTTACTGAATCGATCTACCACGACTCGGAGGCTGTCAAAGCATTGTGAAATCGGTAGGTCCATGATAATGTCCATGGTAATGCTCTTCCATACTTCTCCAGCTGGTGTAATTGGTACAAGGGGTGTTTCTGTCTTTGGGCGGTTTTTTTGTACTTTGGCAAATTGCGCAACTGTCTACATAACCTTTGACATAGGTTAGCATTCCTGGCCACCAGTAGTTTCAGCTGATTAGTTCGTAAGTTTTCCATTGGCCAGGATGTCCGGTGGCGAGGGAGTCATGATGTAGTTTCAGAATTTTCTTTCGTAGGATGTCATTGTTTGGGATGTAGACTTTTCCTTTGAATAATATTAGTCCATCTTCGAGGTTCCAGTCTTGTAAGCCTTTGGATAATCGTCTTGGTCCATTCTTTATAATGATTGCTAACGCGTTAGATACTTCTGGGTAATAGTCTTTGCTAGATCGCAGTTGTTGTCGAAGTTCTTGGTCGCCAATCGGTTCTGTAGCAGATGTGCGTGTTGCTCTAATTTTAAAATATTTGTCATCTAGGAGCACCTTTCCATCATTTTCATTTTGTATCCCCTCTTTAAAGTCTGGCTGCCTGGACAGACCATCTGCTTTGTTCATAGTTCCTGGGTGATGGGTGATGGTGAAGTCAAAATTGCTGAGAAGAAGTGCCCATTGGGCTTGTCGTCATGTGAGTTTTTGTTTTGTCATGAAGTATGTCAAATTATTGTGGTCTGTCCATAGATCAATCGGGTGTGTAGCGCCTTCAAGGTAGTGTCGGAAGTGCCAGAGGGATGAGACGATGGCCAGGAGCTCTTTATCATAGATCATGTAATTTCTTTGTGTGGGGTCCAAGGATTTTGAAAAATAGGCTATTGGGTGATATCTGTTAAATTCATCAGGTTGTTCCAGGATTGCGCCGACTGCAAAGTCGCTTGCATCGCAGATGAGCCGAAAGGGTTTAGTATGATCAGGTAACATGAGGACTGGGGCTGTTGTGAATGCCTGGATTAATTTTCTAAATGCTTGTTCTTCATCGTCTTCCCATTTAAAGGGGTGTTCTTTCTTTGTTAGATTAAACAAGGGTTGTGCCATTCGTGAGTATTGGTGGATAATGTCAAGACTCACTGTTGAACTATCCAGTTCAAGAGCGAGGGATAAGTTCAAAGACGAGTCGATAGACGTCCAAGACGGCGTGGGCAAGGAGTAGAGTCCAGAGTAGTAACAAATACCAGAGAGGTATTGTTACTGTGAGAGTAGAACAATCACGCAGGGAAGAGGCCAGAGTGGTCACAAGGGGATGGTCCTTAAAGGAGTATCCCAGGGATGGAGAGTGCCGTAAACAAGTGGACAGTCTGAGGACTGTCCGCTACTTTATTGAGCGCTTATATACTACAAGAGAACTGCTAAATAGGGAACAAGTCATAACCTTGTTATCAAGCACAATAGAGTGATGAGTAAGAAGTCGGAGGACGCTTACTGAGCATGCTCGGTCATGCTCAGTAAGCTGCTGAGTAAGAAGACTCTTCTTGATGAGTAAGAGTTTCCACTGTCCACGTGTTTACTACTTTTAGTGCACGTGTAAGCACCTGATTCATTTCTTGTTAGTTAGTTTAGGGCCGGTCATTTGAGGACTTGTAGTTTGGTTAGGGAATAGTGTCATCTTATAAGGTCCTTATATAGTTCTATTAGGGTCCTTAGAGTCGACCCTAATACTTCTATTAAGGTCCTTAGTATTGCCTTATAGTCGTTCTATAGTTATTAGAGTTAGTCTAATAACGCGTTGTAGGGCCTTTGATACTAGGTTAGTGCCTATTGTAGAGCTCCTAGGGTCGTTCCAAAGGGTCCTTAGGAAGGCTCTAATACTGTCTTTTGTTGCTAGAAGGGTTGCCTTTAAGTGGGGCTTGCTGTATGTCGATTGTGCCGAGAATCGCTCGCGCAACAATGGGCGCGCGATATTGTGGACACCTCTACTCACCCCTTTTGCTCGTGTGAACAGGGTGACACCACAGAGACCAGGTTTCCTCCTATAAGGAAGGGTCCTTCAAGGGCCCTCTCCGGAGAATGGTTCATGACAGATAAATCGTCGATAGAAGTTGCAAAATCCTAAAAATGCTTGGATTTCTGTAATGTTGGTCGGAGTAGGCCACTTTGTAATGCCTATTAACTTGTCTTGGTCCATAGATATTCGCCCTTGGGATATATTGATGCCTAGGTAACTAATGTGTCCAGTCATCCAGTTCATTCAGGGTTTGCGCCATGATTAGTATATCATCTAGATAAATGACCACTCGTTCAGTGGCAATGTATTTTGCTAGGATGGTGTTCATAAAGCATTGGAAAGTGGCTGGGGCGTTGCAAAGACCGAATGTCATTATCAAAGGTTCGAAGAGTCCTAAAGGTGTCTTGAATGCTGCAAGGTGTTCGTCGCCCTCTCTTAGGCAGATATTGTTGTATCCCTATCGTACGTCAAACTTGGTAAAGTATTGGGCTCCTGGGAGTTTGTCAATTAACTCAGGAATCAAAGGTAGTGGATAGGCGTCTTTGACAGTTGCTGTATTCAGGGCTCTGTAGTCTTGTACTGGTTGTAGGCTTCCTCCTTTCTTTTCTACAAAGAAGAATGGACTGGCAATAGCTGCTTTTGATGGTCGGATAGTACCTCTTTTCAAGTGTTCATTGAGGTATTCCTTTAGGGTTTGTAGTTCTTTAGGAGTAAGTCGATAGATACCAGAATCGCATCAGGTGACCCCTGGTTTGAGGTTGATTGCATGGTCCCATGGTTGGTGAGCAGGAAGGCGTTGAGAGGCTTGTTCATCGAAAACCTTTCGCCATTTCAAGAATTGGGCAGGGATAAGTTCATCTAATGTCTTGGGGGGTGTTTCTGCATTGGCTAGTTTGGTAGCTGTGGTTGACTTGGCTCTTATGCTGATTATTATTGGTCTAAATGCATCGTAGATTTGTTCGTCAACACATGGGTTCAATAGCCCTTCAGTATCTGGGAAGATTAGTGCGGCAACGTTTGCAAACTCGGGTTCTTCTTCTTCAGGGAAAGTGAGTGCTTGTATTTGGTAATTCCGCGTTCCAGATGCAGATGCAATGGTTATGCTTGGGTGTGTGGTAAGGCAGGTTTGTGGGCAGTTCCTTAGTGTGATTGTATCATTTGCCCAATCGATATCTGGGTTGTGGTGTCGTAGCCAATCTGTTCCTAAGATAATGTCGTGATCTCCAATGTTAGTGACAAGGAATTCTGCTTGTTCATCATGAGTAGTGCCTGTGTGCACTTGTATGCGAAGTCTTTGGATGGTGCTAAAGCGTATTAGTCCATTGGCATTTTGTGCTGGCAAGGGTTTGGTCATAGTTCGGAGGTGCAGGTGGTGTCTTTGTGCGAATCGTTCATGGATTATCATTCCTTCTGCTCCACTGTCAAGCAGGGCTCTTGCACCGATTTCTTTGCTGCTTGTCTTCCCCACAAGAGTAACTTTCAAGGCAATGGATGGGGAGCAAATATTCTTGGTAAAACCCTTGGGGTAATTGATTTCTCTTTGTATCGTACTGATTTGGACCGTGTCCCTTCTCGGTGCAGAAGGGGGTCCAATTAAAAATCCATAGGAGCAGATCTTGGGCGGAGGATTGAGTCTGCAAGTGTTTCTCTCCAAGTTGTCAATGATGCAACAGGAATAGGTTCTTCTTGTGCAGGTTCGATGTTTTCATCCTGGATGGTTGTAGCTCTGACTGTTTGGGGGCGAGATCCTTGTCGTTGACGTCCTTGGGCTGCTTTCTTTGCTCTACATTGATTTGCCATATGGTTCTTCTTTCCACAGTAGTAACAGAGGTTGTTCTTCCATCGAAATTCTTTCTCTGCATCTGTGAGGGGTTTTCTTTCACTTCTAGATTCCCAGGGTCGTTCGTTAGGTTCTCCTTGGTACAAGTTAATTTCCAACGGATTGTCCGATCCTTGAGTGTTTAATCCCCGGGCACGCACAGAGCGTCCTCCTCGAAAAGCAGTAGAGTTGTATAGGTGGAAAAGGTTGTCAAATTCTCTTGCTGCTTTGACAAGGGCTGCAAGTGTAGTTGGTGTCGGTGTGATCCCTAGTATTTTTCTGATGTAGGGCTGGGTTAATGTTCTTCCTGAATGCGTACATCTTTGTTCTTTCATCGGTGGTAGCTCGTGATGCGTGGTGTGACCATTTCTGATACCATTCATTAAATGGTAGTTTCCCTTGGTAATAGGTGTGCATGGTGTTAGCGGAGGCTAATTCTGCTTCTGCAGGGATAAAGTGATTGGCAAAGGCTTTCTTGAAATCGTCCCATGATCCATAGTCTGCTATTGTATGAGCCATAGCCTTAGTGGTCTGTTCTCTAGCCCACGCTCTGGTGGGTGTTCCTACTTTAAAGTGGGTTAGTGCAGCGGCGACTTTCTTGCTTTCATCTGTAAAGGAGTCGCCATTGATGTAGTAATAATTGGCCAAAGCTGCCCAAAAGGCTTCTGCATTATCAGCCTTTCCATCAAAGGGTTCTGGTGCAGTTCCGACAAGACGTGGGTTGCTTGACATTGTAGGGTTCTGAGTTGTTGCGACTGTAACAATTGGTGGAGCTGGACCTTGTAACTGGATTCTAGTTGGAGTGAGTGTTCAGGGAATTGTTTGTGGTACACTGCTAACTGTATGTGGAGTGGGTTGTTGAGTATTTCGACAGGTGGAGGGTCCTGGAGTAGCGCTTCGAACGCTTGGTGCAGTGCCTAGAACAGCGGTAACTTCTTGTGTTGCTCTAGCCGTGAAATCGACTTCTTTGTTGTTGTAGTAAACCCAATATCTTCTAGAACGACTCCACTTGACTGGTTTATCTAGGAAGAGACCTGTGAAATTGTAGGGGTTGAATTCTTGAACGTTTTCCACTCCTGGGGCTGCTGCTTTAAGTTGCTCAGTGGTAACTTTGTCGTTGTCGTCTTCGTATAACCAAGTGTCAGAAAGATTTCTGTGGTTGATAATAGATACACCCGCAAATTTCCCTCGGTAACAGTGATCTTGAGTGTCGTAACTGAGGCCTTCAAATAGGAGTGGGATTAGATTTTCTTCTTCGTCAGTGATGTCTCTCCTAGTGCTCATAGGTCTAGACAACTGTTATAGTCCAATGGCCGTTGTTCCAAGGATATGCAATGGTGTAGGCTGGTTTTAGTCGAATGGTATCGGGTCTTCCTTGGTGTCTTCTTAATTGGATTTGGGAATATTCTTCAGTGATGCTGCTTTGTGTTAGAACTACTCGGGTTTTCCACAGATATCCTTCAAATTCCGCTGGAGAGATGGCAAAGTCACTTATTTCCTTGGTGGGGTGTTTGTAAACTATAAAGTGTGTCAGTCGTTGATGCCAAGCTTGGGTACAATAACTCTTGAATTCAATTAACTCTCTCCTTGAATGCATAGGTAGGTTTAATGCTAAGAAGGATTGTTCTGGTAAGTAGCAGTGTAAATCAGTATTCCTAAGATCGGCACTATCAGGGGATTCAACGAGGGGTGATGCAAAGGGTTGGGTAGGTACAACAGGGGTAGGAATACGATTGGTAAACAAGGGTAAGTAGGCATCAGGAGGGGTAGGAGGTAATGGTCTTTCAACAAGAAATCCTCTTGCGTTGGGAATTGTTTCTCTCTCAGGGGGTCGTTGGGATGACGCGCGTCTCCTGTGTCGAGGAGCCAGATTTATCGAATGGGGAGGTGGTAATCGCCTGGCGTCCACAAGGTAATTCCGTCAGGAGTAGGAGGTGTATCTGGTCGAAAGTTGCATGTGCAATACTCTGTTTTGCAGTTACACCTTGCTGTCCACGGATTTGATTCAGTATCTTCTGTGCTGGCAGACCAACGTTCTTGGCTAGTTGGGACAGTGGTTTGAATCGGTGTGAGGGGTCGAGGGGCAAGACTCGAGGCTTCTAGGATTGCTGGGACAGAATAGTACGCGGGGGGACCAGTATATGAGGCGTCTGGGCTGGTAATTGCCAAAGGTTGATTGTAGTCTGCGTTGTATAGCCAAGAGTTAGTTTCCCAATCAAAGGTGTTGTGTATTCCTGGTACAACAGCAAGTTGGACGTAAGATTGATTTTCCCTTTGTATTCTGTTGAGGTGTAGGTGGTAGAACTGGACAGTGAGATGATAGTAGCTGATGTATGTCCAAGCCAGGTAAAACAGGCAATACCCTATCCTTAAAGAGTTAACAATGAGATGGTGACGTGGCTGGATGATCCTGGTCCAAAGGTTCAATTCGCTGGAGTGCAGGGATTGATAATCGACTGGTTGTCCTTGGATGTTCTTTGCTTGAGCAAGTTGCCAATATAATAGTTGTTGTCGTGCTGGTGGCAGGAGTCGACTAAGGGTTTCAAGATATAATGCGTGTTCGTCGTGGCTTAGGAGTTGTCCAAATGGTAAGACTTCAAGGAATTCTTTGACAATGAGGTGAGGAAAGTCTTCGTGGGATGGTTCTATCCCTGGTACATCATGTAGGTTGGTTAAGGTGGTGACAGGGAATGCGGTGGAGGCCCAAGTTCGATAATGATTTAAGCTTAAGACGTGTCGAGTGATAGCATCTTCTTCTTCGTCTTCTTCTAGGGCATATTCTCGTGGCACTTTAGTTAAAGCAAAAAAGGATCTTTATTTGATCTTTATTGAGGCGTTACAAGGGTGGTTCTTACTTTTTAAGAACCGTGCGCAAGATCTATGGTTTCGAGGTGGTACCTCTCGATTATTTCGAGAGGGTTGGGGGGAATGCGAGGCGTAAAGCAAAAGCGAAGTAGCTGTGGGTTGAATCATATGGTATCGACTGAATAAGTCGAGTAATGACGTAGGGACATGCGGTTACTGTTCTCTTCAAAGTGTAAGTAGCCGTATGCGAAAGCGAGACGTCCGTCCAAGAAGTCGTGTACGATAGATAAGCAAAACGAGCCCTTGTAAGCAGGGCAGTAAATAGCAGGCAAGGTAAGTAGTTTCCTAAACAAAGAGGTGTTAAAGATATATGCGATGCGTCCAAGGGGAAAGTCAGCGTCCGGGGCGTATATCCCGACGTTGGAGCAGATGTCGAAGGGGGTGAGGTTGTACTGGGTGGCAAGGGCAGTGTTGGAGGGTTCCACAGCAAAAGTGTGGATGATGCATGCACAAAAGGCGGTGGTGTAGGTGTCTGTGAAGGCGTGACAACTCAACTGGTCTGAGGTAGGGATTGTCATGAGCCATTCTCCGGAGAGGGCCCTTGAAGGACCCTTCCTTATAGGAGGAAACCCAGCCTCTATGGTGTCACCCTGTTCACATGAGCAAAAGGGGTGAGTAGAGGTGTCCACAATATCGCATGTGCATTGTTGCGCAAATGATTCTCAGCACAATCGACATACAGCAAGCCCCACTTAAAAGCAACCCTTCTAGCAACAAAGGACAGTATTAGGGCCTTCCTAAGGACCCTTTGGAACAACTCTAGGAGTTCTACAATAGGCACTAACCTAGTATCAAAGGCCCTACAACGTGTTATTAGACCAACTCTAATAACTATAGAACGAACTATAAGGCAATACTAAGGACCTTAATAGAAGTATTAGGGTCGACTCTAAGGACCCTAATAGAACTATATAAGGGCCTTATAAGATAACACTACTCCCTAACCAAACTACAAGTCCTCAAATGACCGGCCCTAAACTAACTAACGGAAAATGAATCAGGTGCTTGCATGTGCACTAAAGCAGTGAACACGTGGACAATGAAAGCTCTTACTCATCAGGAGAAGCCTTCTTACTCAGCAGCTTACTGAGCATGACTGAGCATGCTCAGTAAGTGCACTTTGACTTCTTACTCATCACTCTATTGTGCTTGATAACAAGGTTATGAATTGTTCCCTATTTAGCAGTTCTCTTGTAGTATATAAGCGCTCAATAAAGTAGTGGACAGTCCTCAGACTGTCCATTTGTTTACGGCACTCTCCATCCCTGGGATACTCCTTTAAGGACCGTCCCCTTGTGACTATCCTGGCCTCTCCTCTGCATGACTGCTCGACTCTCACAGTAACAATACCTCTCTGGTATCTGTTACTACTCTGGACTCTACTTCTTGCCCATGCCGTCTTAGACATCTATCAACTCGTCTTCGAGTTTATCCCTCGCTCTTGAACTGGATAGTTCAACAGTGAGTTCTGACAGGGATGTGTCCCAGATAATCTTGATGGTTTAAGTTGTGGAGGGGACGCCACTGCTTGCGAGAACGATTAGTGGTGGGAAGGATGAAGTACTGATGAGGGTGGAACTGGAATGCTGTGCAAGGAGGGCGATCAAGGAAGCCTTCAGGCAAGGGAGGATGGTCCGCTTGCTGCTGCTCATTCTGCGCTGGAGGGGGAGTGCCGACAGGGACAAAGTCACCTGGAATAGGCTGGGGAATGCTGGGAGACGATGGTGGGGCTGTTGGGGAGTACAAGATGCTGAGAGGCGAGGATGTGTCAACTGGGTCAATATCATCAGTGAGGATGCGAAGGGCAGTGCGTGGGGTAGGTTGCAGGGGAGAAGGGAGGCGCAAGGAGGTGTTAACCAAAGTGGGGGAGTTAGGAGTGGACACTTGAGCGTTGGCTGGTCAATACAGGGATGATGAGAGACTGTCCAGATGTCAAGACACATACTGCTGATCACTAAGGACTCAGGAGCAGGTGGGCAAGGGTTGGAACAGATGGTACATGGTGAAGGTGGCGTTGAACAGGAGGACGAGCCAAATGACGAGGAGGTACCAGATGGGGACTGGTAGATGTTGCAAGAGACAAAGGCGAAGACTAGAGGCCAGTGTAGCGAGGGGGCTTTAAACAAGGCGGTCGTTGAAGAGTACCTTGAAGACGAGAGTAGACTTTAAACTGAGCGGTCGTGGGGGAGTACCCAGGAGGATGAGAGTATCACAAATGGACAGTCTGACGACTGCCATGCTTCATTGGGGCTTATATACAGTGTACAGGGTCGATTACAAAGAACTGGGACTATTCTAGACTCTTTGGTACCATCCAATAGGACTACAGAGGCATAAACTTGCTTGTGTCAAGTTTCAGGCTTACTGAGCGCATTACTGATCATTGTGGAGCGATGACATCATTATGATGTCACTGTGGAGCGCTTAGTGAGCCTATGAGGTCACTGTGGAGTCGCTCAGTCAGCCATGATGTCATTGGAGCCTTGATGACATCAGATGATTTATGCAACAGTTTTTAAGAGTTTGTGCCACTGTTTTGGGTCCTTGGTGGCTGGGTGGCCATGTGGCTGCCACGCGATGATTACCCGATTAGGAAACGGGTGCCTGGTCATGTTATAGTGCCTTTGCAATAGCGATATCTTGTACTGCAGGAGGGATAGCCCAGAAAATGGAAGGGAGTCGGCAATGCAAAGTGAGAGAGGTCTCTCTTGAGTGAAATAGGACAATCTACGGCCAGGACCTGGCCTTGATTCGTAACATCAGACATGTAATCCTGCAAATTGCCTCTTGCTGTTGCAATTGCCCCTCTGTTGCAGTGGAGACTGAAACTGGACTGTGACCAGCTGTTACAAAGATTTGCACATCATGAACTTTTGCCCTTTGACTTCGGTCATTGTCCAAGAGCTCAACAACTTTGAATAAAAATATATAAAATTTATGAGCAGATATAAAAGAGTAAAAAAGACATAGGGTTTAAATTTAAAGGCTCAAAGTATGTTGTAGAAGGCTGTAGAAATTGAAAAGTGTAATATTTGCAGTTCCTGGCCACCCATAGAAGGCTTGTTTAAAAGCTCTGCACCATAGCTTTGTAATTGTTAAGATCTGATAGATCTTATTACTGACTTTTTAGTGAAAGAGTTGCTTGATATAGTTCAAGCACTAGACTTTGAATCCTTTGATATTATCTCAGGAAGAGTAGATGTAGGAGATGAGAAGGGCCTCTTGTTGCGCAGCATAGAGCACAGCTACAGGCCAAGCAACCCACCTTAGAGGTTGTGCTAATGCTCAAGTGATATTGGGGGGTAGAGCAATGTGTATACTTGTCTACATGTATGGTATTTATACCTCTATGACCCAGGGCTGTTCCTAAGTCCAAAAGAGGTGACTACAGGTGTCCACTATATCACGCACTCAGTGACACATGATGTGGAAACATTCTAGATGCAGCATAAGGTTGCATCTTGTGATAGATAGCATAGTATGCATAACCCTATTGCCATAAGTGCATATGCTAATGTTCTGTCTAACACATAACATCTATGAGTGGATCTTGAACCTTGTATGAAGGTCTTCACCTTCTTTGATCCGTTCTGGTTCTGGTTCAACACCTCTTTCACTAAGAGCGATGACTTTGTTTGTTTTAGAGATTTTGACAAGATAGTTATTTCTTGTAAGAGAGTAAGTTGAGCATAAGGCTTGACTCTTGGTATGTCTGAGTATTTATACGATATCTCGATAATGGCTGATCTGATTCATATGAGACTTGGAAAGAAAGCAGAGAGCTGAGAACCAGTAGTATCTGAAAATGTAAAGCCCAATTTGAGAGTGTCAGACATGACTCACACATGAGTCATTCTTTCCTAGTATCTGTCATCAAGAAGTAAGCAATGAATAAGCAATCAGTCAGTGAGCCAGTAAGCAATCAGTAAGCGAATCACTAAGCAACAGTAAGCAGGGATGAGTAAGCAACAGTAAGCAGGGATGAGTCACCAAAGCATAGGTAAGCAGACAAGAACACAAGAATCCTAACAGTAATGACATATTATTATTTAGAGTAAGCAATATCATCTAATGATATACATGGAAAGTTTTACAGAGTACCCACTTATTGTCATGAACCACTTTCCAGAGAGGGCCCTTGAAGGACCCTTCCATACTAGAGGAAAGGGGGTCTCTATGGTGGCACCCTGTTCACATGGTCAAAAGGGGTTAGCAGAGGTGTCCACAATATCATGCATGCATTGTTGTGCAATTGATTCTAGGCACAATCAGCATACAGCAAGCCCTACTTGCTGGCACACTATCTAGCATTAAAGGACAACATTGAAGGCCTTCTGAGGACACTTTAGGACAACCCTAAAGTCCCTATATTGAAGTTTAAAGAAGATACTATAGGCCATAGAACATGTTATTAGACTAACTCTAATAACCATAGAAGAAACATTATGAACCATTTCACAGAGAGGGCCCTTGAAGGACCCTTCCCTATTAGAGGAAACCTAGGCTCAATGGTGCTGCTGTCAAGACACATACTGCTGATCACTTAGGACTCATGAGCAGGTGGGCAAGGGTCAGAACAGATGATAGGCATTGAGTAATGTGTTGAGCAACAGGATGAGCCAAACAACGAAGAGGTACCAGATGGGGACTGGTACAGGTTGCAAGAGGCAGAGGTGAATGCTTGAGGCCAGAGTGACAAGAGGGCTTTAAACAAGGCAGTCATAAAAGAGTACCTTGGGAGTGAGAGGAGTGTTTAGACAGAGTGGTCACAAGGAGTAGTCTGGAAGATGAGAGTATCACAAATGGACAGTCTGATGACTGCCATGCTACATTGGGGCTTATATACTAGTTACAAGTCTGAGTACAAACTACAGAAAATAACTCAGACTCTTTGTACCACTCCAATCAGATTCAAGGGGCATAAACTTGTTGTGTCAGACCTAGAGGTGACTCAGGATGATTAGGGAGACTGTGGAGCAATGACATCATAATGATATCACTTGTGGAGTGCTTAGTGAGCATATGAGGTCATAGTGGATTTGCTCAGTCAGCCATGATGTCAGTGGAGCTTTATGACATCATATGGATCATTCTGGAAGATCCTGGAGTCCTGCCAGTGTTTTGGTACTTGGTGGCTGAGGGGCCATGTGGCTAGTACAGGGTGGGTTACCCAATTAGGGAGGAGGGTGTCTGAGTGAGCCACAGAGACTTGGAGGATGATTTGGCTTGTGTTCTATGCTTGTAGAAAGGAGTGGTCAACAGAAATAGAAGTGGATAGATGATGCAAAGTGAAAAAGGCTACTTTGAGCAAAATAGAATAATTTGTGGCCATGTCTTGGCCTTGGTTCACAACAGCCACCCTGTTCACATGGCCAAAAAGGGGTGAGTAGAGGTGTCCACAATATTGCACACACATTGTGGCATGATTGATTCTAGGCACAATCAACATACAACAAGCCCTACTTGGTGACAACCTATCTAACAGTAAAAGACCATATTAGAGGCCCTTACTCATCAGCTAGGACCTCCTTACTCAGCAGCTTACTGAGCATGACTGATGTCATGGTAACTAGCCATGTCAGTTCTCAGGCCTGAAGATGAGTTTAATAGTAGGAGTGTGTTCAAAGAATCAGGCTGGTTCCCATAGTAAAGAGTAAAGATCCCTGCAGCAGTGTTTTATGCTAAACAGGTTATGGCCAATAGACCCTTCCTAATATGACTTGGTCTGTTGAGAAGCTAGGGTAAGTTTGTAATGGGATAGACTAGGGCTGGTTCCACTAGCTATATGCATTCAAGTCTGTCAGAGACCTTGAACATGCAAGAAGAAAGTGAGTAGATAGAGGTTTGAAGGAGAAGAGCTCTTCTCAGTAGAGTGAAGAGAGACTCTTAGGGAAGAAAGGGATAGGGTAGAGTAGATGGTGGTTGGTGTGTGTGAAGAGTTGGTGAGATGGAGATGTGGATGTGGTTTGAGGATTAGGAGTGAAGTGGGTTGCAGGTGAATATGTTGGACAAGAGTAGGTTGGATTCTACAAGAGACCAAGCTTAGGGCTTTGGTCACAAAGTACTGAGCTTATATATACTGTCACCGACTGGGGGTGGTGTTGCTGACAAATTGTTTCATGTGTGAGACATGCACACTGAGTTGAGTGAGAATGAGAGTTCTTGCAAAAGTTGGGGATCTCGGTGACAACAATGCTGAGGCAATTGTGTACTGTGGAGAGGAAAGTTGGTTGATAAGTCTTCATGTTTGAAGACTTAAGGATCTGAGAGGTTTTCAAAGACAGTTGCTTGATTTCCTGCAAGCCTACAGTCCTGAAGTGAATTCCAGTGATATTTCACAAGAGAACAAGCTTAGGGCTTGTTCTCATCAACTGACAGGTTTATATACAGAGGAGACACTATAACAAATGGTGTCCTTCAAGGGAATGGTGAGGTGATTGAGGCAAAGACATGCTGGAACCTTGTGGAAAACATGAGTACTAAGGATGAGTCATCAAACATAAGGCAAACACAAGTCTCATCTGGGTAGGCTAGCCCAGTTGCCAGTCTGTCAAGACTCACTGTTGAACTATCCAGTTCAAGAGCAAGGGGTAAGCTTGAAGACGAGTCGATAGACGTCCAAGACGGTGTGGGCAAGAAGTAGAGTCCAAAGCAGTAACAAATACCAAAGAGGTATAGTTACTGGTAGAGTCAGAGCAGGTACACAGGGAAGAGGCCAGAATGGTCACAAGGGGACAGTCCTTAAAAGAGTATCCCAGGGATAGAGAATGCCATAAACAAATGGACAGTCTGAGGACTGTCCGCTACTTTATTGAGTGCTTATATACTACAAGAGAACTGCTAAATAGGGAACAAGTCATAACCTTGTTATCAAGCACAATAGAGTGATGAGTAAGAAGTCGGAGTGTGCTTACTGAGCATGCTCAGTCATGCTCAGTAAGCTGCTGAGTAAGAAGGCTCCTCCTGATGAGTAAGTGCCTTTACTTTTTTTTTTTTTTTTTTTTTTTTTTTTTTGGAGAGCGTTTTATTCTCGTAATTAGCAATTAATTACAGTGAATAAGTGTTAGATAGTGGGAGAAAAAGGATCAGCCCTATCTAACGCGCTGAAGCCGGTGTGGGGACCGGGTGTGAGGGGAAATGCATTTACGCACGGTCTGGTAGGCCAGTGTGGGACTCAGGTACCTAGGTTAGCCTCCTACCCACTAAAACCTCACGATTTTGGAGCCAGTCAGGGGGGAGATCCATTTGTTTTAGTAGGACCCCTTCCCAGGTGTTTTCGACTAGTTTTCTGAAGTTTTTGTCTCAAGTTATTGTTAACGCAGTTATTTTGTCATTTGTTAGTCGTTTGTTTATGGACTTCTCCCACCTGGTGTTCATTTCACGTATGGTGTGGGTTCGGCCTTGTCAAAGGACTTTTCGTTCCGCTGATGAAAGGCATAATGGTCATATGGGTGGGGACACGTGTGGTTACCACGTGGTTGTAGTGGCATGGAGCTGGTGGTGGCAGTTGGCGGTTGGGAGGAGGGGAGAGGGGGGGTTGGGTAGGGTGTTCACAGCGAGTGTCGGTGTCGGTGTAGTCTGTTCGTTGTTGGGGAGTTGGTTTTGTATGGAGTGGGTTGTGTGCTTATGTGGGAGGGTTTCTCTATTGCAGATTGCATGCTAGCTATGTACATAGTGATTGTGTTATGTATTGGTTTGGCCAGTCGGCCTGGTGGATGGTGGTTTAGTTGGTGAGGGGGTCGTAGTTTTACGAAGGCTCGGACGGGTGGCTCTGGCCTTGCAGAGCTCACTGTCATCCTCACTGCCTATCCTTGCCCCGGCTTTGCCGTGGGAAAATCCGGACCTGGTGGTGGTCGCGGTTCAAGGAGCCCCGTTCGTAAGTGCCTTTACTGTCCATGTGTTTACTGCTTTTAGTACACGTGCAAGCACCTGATTTACTTTCTGTTAGTTAGTTTAGGGCCGGTCATTTGAAGACTTGTAGTTTGGTTTAGGGAATAGTGTTGTCTTATAAGGCCCCTTATATAGTTCTATTAGGGTTCTTAGAGTCGACCCTAATACTTCTATTAAGGTCCTTAGTATTGCTGTATAGTTTGTTCTATAGTTATTAGAGTCAGTCTAATAACATGTTGTAGGGTCCTTGGTATTGTATCAGTGCTTATTGCAGGGCACTTAAGGTCATCCTAAAGGGTCTTTAGGGAGGCTATAGTACTGTCCTTTATTACTAAAAGGGTTGTCCTTAAGTGGGGCTTGCTGTATGTCGATTGTGCCAAGAATTGCTCACACGACAATGCGTGCACAATATTGTGGACACCTCTACTCACCCCTTTTGTCCATGTGAACAGGGTGGCACCATAGAGGCTGGGTTTCCTCTCATAAGGAAGGGTCCTTCAAGGGCCCTCTCCGGGAAATGGTTCATGACACAGTCCAGTCCAAAGCACCAGTCCTGTGACATCACCCCCTTGTTAATGTCTAAGTTACATAGGGGAAAATAGTAGAATGACAACGATGAGTGTGGAAATGCAGTTGGTCACAGGGAACTTGACACATTTTATTGGTCTTACACTGTCAGGTGTGGCATTCTGCAGTGGTCTGCCATGTGCCCATGGTGATTGCAGAGGATGCAGATGGCGGTCTTGGGACATTCAAAGGTATCATGCCCTCCATCATGACACCAGGCACATTTGTTGGAGACTTGGGGAATGAATTGATACCAGGGGTCTAGGATGGCTTCTTTCATGTCTTTATGCTCTTGATCAGTAAGGCATGGCATATTTTTGAAGAGGATTCTGGGTTTGATGCAAGCTTTTGTGTTTGCCCTAGCCAGCTTGACCTCAGAGTCTCTGATCTCCCAGATCATGTCATGATAACCTTCTCTGGCGGTGATGAGGTGATTTGCCATTTGCTGTGTTTTTCTGATGGCAAGTCTGTAGCATCACACTTCGGCCTCTAAGGATAGGTCTTGTTCAAACCTGAGTGCTTCATTCACTGCCAAGGTGTGTCTAAGGCCTTCCCTAAATAAGAAGGCATCTTTTTGTGTGTACAGGGGTCATGGGTAAGGGTTGGCTCATGCTTGGATCAACATGTGGTGAGTGGGGCATCCTGGGCTGTAAGTGGCCAGGACAGAGGGGAAGCCATGAGTGAGATCAGGTAGGACAAAGTGAGGGGGAATGGTATCATCTTCATTTCCTGGATCTGAGATCAGCAAGTCCAGTCCCAAGTCTCCTTACTCCCAGCTAGTGCTGTGCTTGGCCCGGCCTCAGGCTGCAAGCCAGGCCAAGCCGAGCTGAAATAGGCCAGGCCAAGCTGGGCCAAAGTGATGGCTTTTAAGGGCTTTGGCCCAGCCTATGATTTGAAAAGCCAGAGCTGGGCTGTCCAAGCCCTGGCTCGGATCATTTGGGGTAATCACGCATTATCATTGAACTTTAATTTATCAAGTTTGCATGGACACTGTCGTTCCCTGTCATTTTTCATCATTGTATCTGCGCCTCCCTCTCAACCTTCCTTTTTGCTCAAGTGCATGTACAATGTAAGCCTTGGTGGTCTATATTTCAATGTGCCCAATGCTCATTTTGCGTTCAACTTGCACTCCTCCCCCTTCTGTGTCCACAATGTCCACTCCTGAAACAGTCAAACAGCTTGTCAAAGAAATCAGTGCTCTCTCTAGCTCTTTGTTGGATGCTGTACCCAGAGGATATAAAGACGATAAAGTATGGTCTGTTCTTGTAAGGTAAGTGAGTCCGTTGGCCAGGAAACTCACATGACACCCCCTTGCGCACCATGCATCCTCCCTCTCTCCATCGTCCTTCATCCCTCTCCCTTCTTCTTGCATTCACACTCACGATGTCATCCTTTGTGTTGCCCACTCCCATGTCAGCAGACGGCGACAACAGCTCAAGTCAATTGCCATCGATGTCACTCGCCTCGGCTCCAGCATACTCATCCCTCAAGCATTGTCCTTGTGCTGGCCACACATCCACGCATGGACATGATGCACTTGCATCATCATCACTGCTCTACATGAGGGTTCGCTACCCACAGTGCCTTGCCCAGTTGTCATCGTCGCGCTGCCCCATGCTTGCAGACTTGGAGTCAGAGGAATAGGATTTTGGTATGCTCTTGGCTAATATACTGTACTGCTAAGAATTCCCATCCACCTTTGTTTACTTACTCTCCAATTTTGCTAACACTTGCCTCGTTCTGATTAGTGTAGATTGTCTTACACATTGGTTCTAGTTCACGGTCTGTCACGATGTCATACTCACTTGCTCCTGTCTCATTTCATCTCATGTTCCATGTCCCTCTGCCCCCTTTGATTACCTGGTTCTCCTTGTGCTACAGTACTTAAGGCTGGTAGCTACAATCTTGAATAACAGCTTTGATGTCCCTTTTAACTCTCTCGTGTGCCAGAGGGAACCTCGACCACCTTAAGATCATCCTCTTCTCCTTCAAGAACACATGTGAACTTGTGCACTCCTTTACCCACGCCTCTAGGACATCAAGTGTCGGATCCAGGGCATGATCTCTGCTTGCTCTTGGTTCCTTCCTGTTCATACCTGCCCTCGGATCAAACCTCCTGAACTCTGCATGCCCCAAACAGGCACACTACAGTAGCATCGTAGTGTCCATTGGCAACCTGTATGGAAAAGAAACAATTCATATTTTCCATAGAAAAGCCACGGCCTTAGCCGAGCCAAGCCAAGCCAAGCTAGGTTTGACAGCTTTGGCTTGGCCTGGGATTTGAGAAAGCCGGAGCCGCCTCAAGCTGAGCCAAAGCCAGGGCTTTCAGGCCGAGCTGGGCCAGAACAGCACTACTCACAGCCTTCTCCAAGCTCCTCTAGTTCTGTTAGTTGAACATTAGTGTTAGTAGGGGGAGGATTTTTGTAGGCAGGAGGGGGTGTATCTTCGACAAGGTTTGTCAGGGCAAAATTCTTGTTGAGGATGATGATGTGATCAGTTTGTCTCAGGGTAGGAGTGTTGGTTCAGGGAGGAATAGGAATGGGGTCAGGGGAAGGTGAGCAGACATGATAGGAGGGGCTACAAGTTCTGATGGGAGAGCTAGTCCCAAGTGTGGGGGAGCGGTTGCCAAAGGCACGAAGTATGGTAGAGAGGGAGTTGTCTTCCCTGTTGAGATCAGCACTGGCCTGAGCCCCTGGTGCGTTGTGATGCAATCACAACTCTGATGTGTTGATGTGTCAGATCACCCAGACTGGGCATTACCAGCTTCAGCTCATACGCTGCAGCACATGTTAGAGACATTGATTAGATGATTTTGGACAATTGGTAGCTAGTTACCACTGATCCTTGGACATACTTAGTGATCCATAATGGTAGTTAGCTGCACTGCACTTAGTGGCAGTCTAAGGTACTTAAGAATGCCACAAAGCATGCAGATCACTTCAGTTTTGTATCAACTAAACTGAAGTGAGTACTTAGTCTATGATATCTTATTGCTCTGTACTGATAATGCATTGTAGCTATTGTCTGATAGGTACATTATTTATATCAGTTTTGTATCAACTAAACTGAACTATTGTCTGATAGATCTGCCTACGATCTTATCATCTGCTGCTATCTAATCACACACACTGCACATCTTCAACATTCCCATAGTTCGCGTGCTTGTACAATCATTGCTGCATGTTGTGCAGCACTTCAGGTGAGCAGTCAGATGTTGATAGTTGTGGCTGTTGAGAGGGATGGTTCTCTAGACATTGGTAGGTTAATAAGTGTGGGAGAGTAAGGGGGAGTAGGGATGAGGGTGGCAGAGGAAGCAGCAGGAGAGTTCAGTGTGGATGTTATGTTTGTAGGATGTCTGAGGGAAGAGGAGGTGAAGAATCAGTGTTTATTGGCTGGGGTTTTTATGCATTGGGTCGTCCAGCTGAAGTGGAGTAAAATTTCTTTAGGAGTTCAGGGGTGTTTAGGTTGTGGTGGTCAACCCATGAGTCATCTGATGTTGGGTAGCCTTTCCAATGCACGAGGTATTGAAGTTTACATGTTCATCCAAATCTTCTGATGTCTAGAATTGCCTTGATTTCATATTCTTCCTCAATTTCAATGATCAGGGGTGGTCATGTAAATGGTGTTCCATACTCTTCTGTCTCTATATATGGAAGGAGTAAGTTGACGTGAAACACACCATGTATCTTCATTGATGGTGGGGGTTGAAGTTGGTCAGTGACTTTGAAGATCTTTTTGGTGATTGGGAAGGGTCCATATCTTTTGGGCATTAGCTTGCATGTTCCTCTTGTTTTGAGGTTCTTTGCTTCTAGCCATACTAGGGTTCCTTCTTTCATTTCCAGGATGTCTGGTTGCAAGGGTTGTTGTTTATGTTCTAGAAGTTGTTGTGTGTCTTCCCTTGCTTCTTTTAATTGTTTGAGTAGATTGGTTGAGGAAGGCACATTGTTGTCTTCAAGGTTGATGTTGATCTGGGGTTTGAATCCCATGAGGAGTTCATGTGGTGATTGATGTGATGTTTTGTGTCTCCAAGAATTATGTGTGTATTCAGCTAGAGGGAGTAGTTTTGCCCAGGAATGAGGATGAGTTGTGGTCCAGGGTCTCAGGTATTGTTCCAGCCAGGCGTTCATTCTTTCTGTTTGTCCATTGGTTTGGGGGTGGAATGTGGTGGACATGTTTTGTTTAATGCCTAGGTTCTTGCACATGGCTTTAGAGAAGTTTGATGTGAATTGAGGGTCTCTGTTAGAGATGATTCTTTTGGGAATTCCAAACCAGGGCACAAGGTGTTTCAAATACTCATGTGTGACACCTGGTCCATTGATCGTTCTGTTGCATGGGATGAACTTTGTTGCTTTGGAACGTCCTTGATTGACAATAGTAAGGATGCTGTCAAATCCTTCTGATTTGGGTAGGTCTGTGATAAGGTCCATTGACACATATTGGAAGGGGCCTTGTTCCACATGTGTGTTGAGTGGAAAGGTCATGGCTTTCTTTCTTGGTATATTGGTCTTTGACTCTTGGCATTTGGCACATCCTTTGATGTATTGTTATTGTCATAGTCTGGGTCCTTTGTAATGTTGTTTGATTAAATTCCAGGTATTGGCTATCCCTGGGTGTCCTGCAAAGGGCGTGTCATGAAATTGTCTGAGGATTTCTTGTCATTTGTCAGGCTTGTCTGGTAGGTAAATCTTTTGCATGAAGATTTCAGGTGGGAGTAGTGTAGTTTTTTGTTCTTCTACCCCCTTGTTAAGGTCTTTGTGATGAGAAAGTGTGTTGGCGATTGTGTGAGTATGTCCAGGGACATGTTCCATAGTGATGTTGAAGTCTTGCATATATTGCATCCATCTGGCTTGTCATCCTGTTAATTTTTGTGGTTCTATGAAGTAAGTGAGGTTTTTGTGGTCTGTTCTCACTCTGACCAGTTTGTTGGCTCCTAAAAAGAATGGTCATCCACTTTTCAATCCAAAAATTACTGCTGCTAGTTCTTTGTTGTGTGCGTCATAATTTCTTTCTGTGTCTAACAGTGTTCAGGAATAATACACTATTGGGTGTAGGCTGTCTTCATGTTCTTGGGATATAACTGCTCCTATGGCAAATCCTGAAGTGTCAGTGTCTAGGATAAATTGTCTTGTCCAATCTGGAGTACAAAGTACTGGATATGACATGCATGTGTCTTTTAGGATTTGGAAGGCCTGTTCTTCCTTGTTGTCAATTCCCATTGTTTGTTTTTCTTTGTTAAGTTGTTTAATGGTCTGGCTTTCATAGAGAAATTGGGTATGAAATTGCAGAATCCTAAGGACCCTCTGACTTTCTTTAGCATCGTTGAGGTTGGCCAATCTTTAATTCCTTTAACTTTAACAGGGTCCATAGTTATCTTTCCTTCTCCTATGATTACCCTGAGCTATTCAACTTTCTTTTTGTGGAACTGGCACTTTCTGGTTTGAGGTAGAGGTCATGTGATCTCAATTTGGACAGGATATGGTTGACCTTCTGTGCATGTTTTACTTCATCATTTTCTGTAGCAATGATGATGTCGTCCATATAGATTTTAAGCCATCCTTGTGTGAGCTGTTACAACATTTTCCTTTTACATTTACTTCTTACTGTTGAGATTATCATTGATTTGGTGTGTTACCACTACCCTGGGATGTTGTGATGTAATCATAGCTCAGATGTGTTGACGCATTGGTTACATGGACCAGGCATCACCAGCTTAGCTCAGGTGCATGACGCACCAGATCACATGGACTGGCTCAGCTTATATGCAGAGATCTGCATTACTTACAATGATAAGTTAATTGAATGACAATCGGTAGCTAATAACGACTGATCCTTGTATGATCTTTGTTTCTTATTGATGGTAGCTACTTGCAGTGTACTTAGAGATGCTCTGGAGTACCTAAGAGTGTCGTATTTCGATAGATCACTTCAGTCTTGTCTTACACAATGCTGAAGTGAGTACTTACTGTTTCCTATCTTATCTCTCACATCTAATTGATATCTTGTGATAAGTATTACTGAATTATAGTCTTGTCTTACAATACTGAAATATCTTGTGATAGATCTTAAGGATCTTATTGTTGTTATCATAACCTGCGCCCATCTGCTTCAACACTTACCTTTGCTATGGACTGCTTCCTTCGTACATCCCTTTACTTACTGGTCTTGTGATCTCTTACATCTTGTGATCCCTTCTGTATTATCATGTGATCCATACACGTCCAGGTAACACTGGATTGCTGTTACTTTCCCTTGGTTTGGTTCTCTTTCCTTTTATACTTACTTCACAGTTCGACTGTGCAATGCTGTGCACTTACTGTGCAGCACAGTCACTTGGTTCTGACTCATTCGTGGCCTCATTTCTATGACTTCTACTTATTATGACTCCTACAATACTAGTAGCACAGTCAAAGCGCAGCTACTGCTGCACTTCTCCTGTATATATAAGCTCAGTACTTTGTGACCAAAGCCCTAAGCTTGGTCTCTTGTAGAATCCAACCTACTCTTGTCCAAACATATTTGCCTGCAACCCACCTCACTCCTAATCCTCAAACCACATCCACCTCTCCATTTCATAACTCTTCACACACACACACCATCTACCATCTACTCTTCACCTCTCCCTTCCTCCCCTAAGAGTCTCTCTTTACTCTACTGAGAAGAGCTCTCCTCCTTCAAGACATACCTTCCTCTCTCTGTGTGTTCAAGGTCTACAATGGACTTGAATGCATATAGCTAGTGGAACCAGCCCTAGTCTATCCATTACGAACTTACCCTAGCTTCTCATGGACTGAGTCTGGCAAGACTCACTGTTGAAGCTATCCAGTTCAAGAGCGAGGGATAAGCTCGAAGACGAGTGCGATAGACGTTCCAAGATGGCGTGGGCAAGAGTAAAGTCCAGAGTAGTAACAGGTTACCAGCGAGGCCACGTTACTGTGAGAGTAAGGGCAATCACGCAGAGAAGAGGCCAGGATAGTCACAAGGGGACGGTCCTTAAAAGGAGTATCCCAGGAATAGAGAGTGCCGTAAACAAATGGACAGTCTGAGGACTGTCTGCTACTTTATTGAGCGCTTATATACTACAAGAGAACTGCTAAATAGGGAACAAGTCATAACCTTGTTATCAAGCACAATAGAATGATGAGTAAGAAGTCGGAGGACGCTTACTGAGCATGCTCAGTCATGCTCAGTAAGCTGCTGAGTAAGAAGGCTCCTTTTGATGAGTAAGAGCTTCCCTTGTCCACGTGTTCACTGCTTTAGTGCACGTGCGAGCACCTGATTCATTTCCTGTTAGTTAGTTTAGGGCCGGTCATTTGAGGACTTGTAGTTTGGTTAGGGGATAGTGTTATCTTATAAGGCCCTTATATAGTTCTATTAGGGTCCTTAGAGTCGACCCTAATACTTCTATTAAGGTCCTTAGTATTGCCTTATAGTCCGTTCTATAGTTATTAGAGTTGGTCTAATAACACGTTGTAGGGCCTTTGATACTAGGTTAGTGCCTATGTAGAACTTCTAGGGTCGTTCCAAGGGTCCTTTAGGGAAGGCCCTAATACTGTCTTTTGTTGCTAAAAGGGTTGCATTTAAGTGGGGCTTGCGTATGTCGATTGGTGCCGAGAATCGCTCGCACAACAATGCACAGCGCAATATTGTGGACACCTCGTACTCACCCCTTGTGCCTCATGTGAACAGGGTGACACTATGGGGCTGGGTTTCCCTCCTATAAGGAAGGTCCTTCCAGGGCCCTCTCCGGAGAATGGTTCATGACAGAGTCATACTAGGAAGGGTCTATTGGCCATAACCTGTTTAGCATAAAACACTTTGAACTGCTGCAGGGATCCTTACTCTTTACAATGGGAACCAGCCCATTATTGAACACACTTTACTATCAAACTTGACTTCAGGCTTGAGAGCTGACATGGCTCGTTACCATGACACAAGCTCTTCTTGAAAGATGTCATTCCATCATGGTTTGAAATGTGGCTGGGGAGTTTGTTAACCCAAAGAACATTACAGTTGGTTCAAATAGTCTGTCGCTGGTTTTGAAAGCTGCTTTCCATTCATCTCCTTCCTTGATTCAGATGTTATTATAGCCCCATCTAATGTCGAATTTGGTGAAAAATTCTTTTCCTGCTAGGGCATAAATAAGTTCGGGGATCAGTGGTAATGGGTATACATTGGGTATTGTCCATTTGTTCAGGTTTCTATAATCCTGTACCAGTCGAAATTTGCCATCTTTCTTTTTTATAAGAAAGAACCTGCTGGCATATGGTGAATTGGACCTTCTTATCCATTTAAGTCATAAGTTTTGTTTGAGGAACTTTCCTTGTTCTTCTTTTTCTTTTGGGGAGAGAGGATATACCCTGCAATTGATTGTTGTTGGGGTGATCCAATTTTAGATCGATGGTGTGGTCCCATTTTCTGGGTCCGGGGAATCTTTCCGATTCTTGTTCCATGAAAACCTGTCTGTATTCATGATATTGGAGGGGGACCATTTCTTGCCAAGTTTGGGGTTTGTCTTTTATTTGGGATTTGGCTAATTGTTGAGCTATGGTAGTTTTATGTATTTGAGTCTGCAACCATAGTTCGTCACCTTCCTCCCAGTCAGTCAGGGCTTTTATCCATTCTGGTGTTTCTTGTCTTCCTGATAAGGTGACTCTTCCCATCATTGTTCCTTTGGACCAGTTTATTCTTGGATTGACCAATTCTAGGAATGGGTATCCTAGGATCATGTTGTCTTGTCCTATGTCTGCGACCAGAAATTGGTGTATATGTCTTTGTCCTAGTAGTCTTAACTCCAGGTTCACCACTTGTGTGATTTTTCCTAAACAGTTAAGAGTTCCATCAATGTTCCTGACATTTCTGGCCAAGGGTAGTTTCTTAGTCTGCAGACGTAGTTCCTTTGTTAATTTAGGGGAAATGAAGCATTCTGTGGCCCTGCTGTCTATTAGGGCTTTTGTTTCAGCTTTGTTTGGTCCAATGTAAATAGTAGTCATCACTGATATTGATTTTCTTTGAGACTTATACATTGGGTCAATATTTAAAGCTCAAGCAACCACCATTATGCTCAAGCATCCGAAAAATCCTTCTCAGTCATCTTCTTCATCTCCCATCAAGGCTTTGATAAAGGCTTCTCTGTGTTTCACAGAAAGTGCCTTTGCTGTCTTTGCCAATTTAATGACAGCATCTTCTTCAATGACTTCTATAACTGGAGATTCGGGTAGTAGTGGCATTGGCAGTGCATGCACATGTAGTGTCTTGCTTTGGCTTTGTTGGGCAGTTGTGGGCCAGATGTCCTTGGAGAGAACACTGAAAGCATTGTCCTTCTTCTTAATGTTTCTGTTTCTCAGCTTCAGTGGTAGCCTTGCGTGCAGCGCTGGCACTTGTATCCATCATGTGTGGGTCATGTGGGGGGAGGCGTGGTTGTGCAGGTGTCGCATTGCCTTGATTGTTCCTGCAGTTGCCCCAGTTTGAGTTTGCAAGTCAACCCCAGGGTTTGTTGTTCTGAGTTTGATTGAAATTGCATCCACATGTACTGGAATGGTCAGATAATATTGTGCATTTGCACATCCAGACCCTATGGTGTTTTTGTGGCTGCCATGATCCAATCTTGAAAGGATGTTGGGTCTTCGAGATCAAGGCAAGATTCGACCAGGCTTCTAGGGAAGGCCCCACATGAAAAGGCACATGACTGTTGGTTCATCAATGTCTAGCCCTGCATGTCTCACCAGCAGTTGGAACTCAGAAATATAGTTGTCAAGAAGGCTGTCTTTCATTTTGAGTTCCTTGAGTTTGTCTTGGGCTTTCTTGTGCTCTGCATAATCAGTGAACGCACAGCGAAAACTGCTGCCTGCATAGCTTCCCATGCCATAAGTCTGAGTGGGACATTCATCAGATCATCTTGCACATCCTTGAGCCATTGATCCATAGCTTTGAGCCACCCTTTGACCTTTGGCCCTTTCATAAGCAAGAGAAAATATGTGCATTTCTTAATGGGATCTCTGGCAGTCTTACTGTCATGGTTCATAGACATGAATCTGTTGAAGGTGACCAGAAATGCATGTGTCCACATGCAATCACCATTGAAGAAGTCAGGCGGGATTCCCTCAAGTTTTCTGTTATTGGAGCTGTGTGTGTTGCAGTTGCATTGGGCTTGTGTGTCGTAGTCATTGGGATTGGGGTTGGGGCTCAGAGGGCGTCTTCCATGCCCTCTGAATCCTTGAAATGTGGAGGCGCAGGGAGGTATCTGCGCCATTCAGGTCAATGCAGGTTGTGGAAATGGAGGTTTGGGGTTGGTGGTGGCAACAAAAACATTTGTCATTGTCATTGGTTTGAGCTCGATAGGAGCATTGGTGGGTGGAATGGGTCTGGGTGTTGGGGTGCAGCTTGGGGCCTTAGAGCTAGGGAGGGGTTCTCCAGAATTGATCAGCTGTGGGAGATTGATTCCTCAAAGGGGACTTTGTGCGAGTCTGAAGGCTGAGCGAGCGATGCACGTCACTTCCCAGGTGTCTCCTCGCCTAGTGATTTTGAACCACAGGCCATAGATATGGCCAAGGGCTACCTTGGCACCTTTTTAAGTGACATAGTAGCCTGTCCAAGGTACATTGTCAGTTCAAATTGTAAGGAGTTCGATGCCATCATTGAATAAGGTCATGCTGGGGACATTCTTCTCTTGATCAGGGAGCAGCTCAAATGGGCATTTGAGGGCTGCCAATCCTTCTATGGTCAGTGTACTGAGTCCTTTGTACTTCCAGTCCCAGGCTGTAGCCATGTCGAAGGAAAAAGAACTGATATATTCAGTGGATGCGTGGTTCGGGGGTTCAGGGTTTTGAAAGCTAAGCTTGTTCTAATGTCACCAACTGGGGGCAGTGTTGCTGACAAATCATTTCATGCATGAGACATGTGCACTGAGTCAAGTGAGAATGAGAGTTCTCATGAAAGTCAGGGATCTTGGTGACAACAATGCCAAGGCAATTGTGTACTGTGGAGAGGAAAGTTGGTTGATAAGTCTTCACATTCGAAGACTTAAGGATCTGAGAGGTTTTTGAAGACAGTTGCTTGATTTCCTGCAAGCCTACAGTCCTGAAGCAAATTCCAGTGATATTTCATAAGAGAACAAGCTTAGGGCTTGTTCTCGTCAACTGACAGGTTTATATACAGAGGAGACACTATATCAAATGGTGTCCTTCAAGGGAATGGTGAGGTGATTGAGGCAAAGACATGCTGGAACCTTGTGGAAAACATGAGTACTAAGGACAAGTCATCAAACATAAGGCAAACACAAGTCTTATCTGGGTAGGCTAGCCTGGTTGCCGGTCCAGTCCAAAGCACTGGTCCTGTGACATATACAGGAGAAGTGCAGCAATAGCTGCACTTTGACTGTGCTACTAGTATAGTAGGAGTCATAGAAATGGGGCCACAAATGAGTCATAACCAAGTAACTGTGCTGCACAGTAAATATGCAACATTGCACAGTTGAAACTAAGAGACAGATATAAATGGGAAGAGAACCAAACAAAGGGAAAGTAACAGCAATCCAGTGTTACCTGGACATGTATGGATCACATGATACAGCAGAAAGGATCACAAGACATAAGAGATCACAAGACCAGTAAGTAAAAAGATGTATGAGAGCAAGCAGTCCATAGCAAAAAGGTAAGAAGTAAACATAAGAGGAAAATGGTGTAACAACTGAGCATGCTCACTAAGTGTTCCCTGATGTCTTACTCATCTCTCATTGTGCTTGATAACAAGGTTATGACTTGTTCTCCATTTAGTAACTCCTTTGTAGTACAGTATACTTTGTACAGTGCTGAGTATGAACTATAGGGACTATTCTAGACTCTTTAGTTTCATCCAATGGGGTGCTTGGGGCATAAACTCACTTGTGTCAGACTTATGGCTGACTAAGGGTATTACTGATCATTGTGGGGCAATGACATCATAATGATGTCACTGTGGAGTGCTTGGTGAGTGGATGAAGTCATTGTGGAGTCACTCAGTCAGCCATGATGTCATTGGAGCTAAATGATGTCATATGAGTTATGCAATGAGTTGTAGGAGTTCATGCCACTGTTTCAGGTTCTTGGTGGCTGAGTGGCCATGTGGCTGCCACACAATGATTACCCAATCAGGAAATGGGTGTCTGGTCGTGTCATAGTGCCTTTGCAATAGCAATATCTTGTACCACAGGAGGAGTAGCCCAAGAAATGGAAGTGGGTTGGCAATGTAAAATGAGAAGGGCCTTTCTTGAGTGAAACAGGACAATCTATGGGTGGACGGGACTTGGCCTCAGTTCATAACAGGGTACAGGGCAAGGGATGCGACAGAAAAATGGGACAAAGCTAAGCTTAGGGCATTCCTCAGCTTCTACAGGTGCTTAAATACTGTATGTAGTGAGGCTGTACAGTACTATATATGGAACAATAGATAAAGGTAAACCAATAGCAAAAAGGGATCAAATAATAAATGAAACATAACAGGTGAAACATTAAGAGACCATCACCATCAAGGGATGAAATGGTAACCAAGGAAACAAGGGGGAGGGGCAGAGAACAATAACAGGGTGTTACCAAGTGGTTTGGGGTCCAGAAGATGCCGGAACACCTGAACTGTGGACTGCATCATTTGCATCATGTGTGTGTCAGATCTTGACCATTTGTGTCCTTTAATATTGCATTTGGAACATGTTGATCATATCTTTCAGTTGATGTATTGAAGAAGCAATGAGTAGCACTGCTTCTGTCCCAGATGTTCCTGTACTGCCATGTGCATCACTTCCCTGATTGGGAAAGTACTTATGACACTGAGATTGCTACTAGGGAAGCACTTAGTGCTTCCAGCACCAAGATCATTTACACAGAAGCAACTATTGCTTCTATGAGCCGCCTTTGCTTCTATAGCACCAACCAGTACTACAGTAGCATGAACCTTATCCCTGGGGGCTATATAAAGCCCCCAGTTTGTAGAAGTTGAGCCTTAAGCTTGACTTAGTTTGCCAATCCCAAACAGTTGACTCCTACCCTGTCTGCAGAGCCCCTCTCATCTTGTTGTCATACTCCAGAAAGATCTAACACTCCTTCCCCTCAACAACTATTGCTTGCTTGACTCAAGCATATCTGCATTGGTAGGACATGTTCATAGATGTGACCATAGATCTTATTTAAGGCACTTTGGAGCCTTAACACAGGGTTTCAGGGTTAGTGACAAACCAAAAGAGGGGTAGATCATAACAGATAATATCAATGGCTTCAAAGTCTAGTGCTTGAACTATATCAAGCAACTCTATCACTAGAGAAGCAATTAAGATTAGCAAATCTTAACATGAGGCCCCTAGTGTTGTCTTATAATCCATTCTAAGGTTATTAGAGTTACTCTAATAACATGTCCTAGGGTCTATGATATCTTCATCAGTGTCCAATATAAGGACCTTAGGGTCGTCTTAAAGGGTCTTTGGAGGGCCTCTAATATTGTCTTGTACTGTTAGATAGGTCATCACCAAGTAGGGCTTGCCATATGTCAATTGTGCCTAGAATCAATCGTGCCACATGCACACATGATATTGTGGACACCTCTACTCACCCCTTTTGGCCATGTGAACAGGGTGGCACCATAGACCTAGGTTTCCTCTAATAGGGAAGGGTCCTTCAAGGGCCCTCTCTGTTGTGAACCAAAGCCAGGACCTGGCCACATATCATTCTAATTCACTCAAAGAAACATTTCTCTCTTTGCACTGTTTATCTACTTCTATTTCCAACAACTGTTCCCTTCTACAAGCATACATCACAAGGAATCATCATCCTCCAAGTCCCTGTGGCACACTCAGACACCCTCCTCCCTATTTGGGTAACCTACCATGTGCCAGCCACTTGGCCACTTGGCCACAGAACCCTGAAACATTGGAAGGACTCTTAGACCTCCTAGAACAATCTGCATGATATTATTAAGCCCCACTGACATCATGGCTGACTGAGCAACTCCACTATGACCTTATACACTCACTAAGCAATCCACAAGTGATATCATTATGGTGTCATGGCTCCACAGTCTCCCTAATCGTCCTGAGTCACCTACAGGTCTGACACAACAAGTTTATGCCCCTTGAATCCAATTGGAGCAGTCCAAAGAGTCTGAGATATTTTCTGTAGTTCATACTCAGACTTGTAACTTGTATATAAGCCCCAATGTAGCATGGCAGTCATCAGACTGTCCATTTGTGATACTCTCATCTTCCAGGGTACTCCCCCACAACTGCTCTGTTTAAGGGCTCCCCTCACTCCCAAGGTACTTACTCTTCAACAACCACCTTGTCTAAAGCCCGTTTGCTGCACTGGCCTCCAACCTTTGCCTTTGCCTTTGCCTTTTGCAACATGTACCAGTCCCCATCTGGTACCTCCTTGTCATTTGGCTCATCCTCTTGTTCAACATGTTATATGCCACCTACCATCTGTTCCAACCCTTGCCCACCTGCTCCTGAGTCCTTAGTGATCAGCAGTATGTGTCTTGACACTACTGACCTCAGTCTTGTGTGTAAAATGTTGGACGTGCAGCCACCCGGTGGCGTGTGTACGGACAAAGCCGGACCGTACGTGTAAATATTTGAATTAGTTGTCGTTCGTTTTTCCCTCAGTCTTTCACACACAAGACTGAGGTCAGTACCACACTCTCTTACTTCTTTTCTAGAACTAATACTGTACATAGCAAAGCTTCCTTTAGGTTAGATCACTAACTAAATATAGTCTTTCACACACAAGACTGAGCAAAGCTTCCTTTAGCTTCAACAGATTATGAGACCTGACAGCTACTAATTACATCAACATCCCAAATAAAGCTATCTTTTCCCATAACAAAGCAGAATGAGTACCTCACCGTCAGTCGCACAGCCTTCAACCATAAAAGGCACAAGTGCCCCCACAGCGGGAGCCACAGGGAAGAAACGGAAGGGGCAGAATTCAACGACCCGACGCGCCTACCCTTGAAGATGGCGAAGTCGAGTATGCTCAATGGAAAGGAGTTATGGAAGCTATCTTCCTAGCTACGGGACTGTTGGATATAGTAAAAGGAACTGAAAACAAACCAGACGAAAATGTAGACCCCGTCGGCGCCGCGGATTGGACATCCAGGGATCGCGACGCCCGCGCCCAAATCTTCATGACAGTCCGAGGGCACGCCCTCACCATAATACTTGGAACGGTGAACTCTAAAGAATGCTGGGACATTCTCGCTGAACGCTTCCAAGGAACGGGCGAGCATCAGGCCGCCCAATTATTGGGTGACCTGTTCCTAAAACCATTAACGGACACAGAACCAATGGCTCCCCAACTCGCGCACAAAGTACTAACCGCGCAAACGCTTGCGACAATCGGATTCCCAATAAATCCGAAAGTCCTGGCCTTCATGATGATCTTAGCACTCCCGAAGACAATGCACACCTCTAAGAAGATCCTTTGTTCTACCCCTCTCGACAAGTTAAACACTACATACATATCGAGTCAAATCCTTATCGACGAGCGGGACACGATCCGCGAGTCGGGCGATACTACCGCACTGTACTTTGCCAAAGCGTCGAATAAAGGAAAGGGAAAGGAAAAGAAAAAAGACAAGGACAAGAAAAAGTGCACACATTGCAAACTAAAAGGACATGAAATAACGGAATGTTGGAAACTCCATGGGAAGCCAAATGAAAAGGCAAAAATCGCGACCGTTAACGATAGTGCGCCCGGGACACCGAGGTCCCAACCAACACAAATCACTAGCGCTGCGATTGCCAACGCTCCCGTTCATGACAACGCTATCCGTTTATACCATGCATCAGGGGGTGACTATGAATCAACCACCGTCCTCGCGCTTAAGACCCAGGACCTCCGGGAAGCTAATTTCTCAAATGACTGGATCATAGACTCTGGGGCATCGCGCATCATGACCTCACACCGTGAATGGTTCAGTCAATACACTGTGCTTTCACGCCCATACAAGTCATTCTTGGGGACAACAGCTCCATCCCCGCAATTGGAGTCGGCCAGGTCAAAGTCCAAATGCGTGCCAACGGCGCATGGACCACGGCATTGTTCCGAGACGTCCTGCACGTACCGGACTTAAACGGAAACCTGCTCTCAGTTTCACACCTAGCATGGCGTGGAGCGCAAGTCCGTTTCGAAGGGCAAACATGTGGTATTTATGACCAAAACCAACTAGTCTGCGAGGGGTCCTTACATGGCACATTGTATGTCATGTCCATTAAATCCCCCAAATCCGAGTCCGTGCGCATAGCCATGCTGGACCGTTTCCCCGCGGAAGGCGAACAACCACACGAGTTCGCCCTCACCGCTCGCACTACCTCCTCCAAGGCCTCACTGGACCTTTGGCACCGTCGTCTCGGTCACTTAGACCCTAACACGATAAACCGAATGCTAAAAAAGGGCATGGTGAAAGGAATGGAGATTGTGGGCAAAGGACTCACCACTGGGAAATGTATCCCTTGCCTCAAAGGGAAGCAAACCCGGGATGTAATCTTGAAGACGACCAGCACACGCGCCGACGTTGTGCTTGGCCGCGTCTTCTCGGACATCTGCGGAAAGATGCCCACTCAAACTCGCCAGGGTTTTGAATACTTCATCACTTGGACAGATGATATGTCTAGGAAAGTGTTCGTCGGAGGACTGAAGTACAAGTCCGATGCTCTAGCACACCTCCAGGCATTCACCGCGCGTGCAGAAGTCGAAACCGGGCGACGCCTAAAGATCCTTCGCTCGGACGGAGGGGGCGAATATACTGGAGGGGAATCTCAATCATACCTAACCCAGAAAGGCATTCAGCTAGAACTCACCACCCCAGACACACCGGAACACAACGGCGTTGCAGAACGCATGAACCGGACCCTACTTGATAAGGTCCGGGCAATGCTTATCGATGCCGACCTTCCAGAGTCGTTCTGGATCGACGCGCTCGAATATGCGGCCCTCATTCACAATGTCACGCCAACTCGCGCACTCGACAACATGACCCCGGAAGAGGCATGGAGCGGGAACAAACCGAATGTCTCCCGACTCCGCGTTTTCGGCGCACAAGCCTTCGTCCACATCCCTAAGGACAAACGCACCAAACTTGAGGCTAGGTCACTGGTGTGTACATTCCTCGGATATGCGCACCAAAGGAAGGCCTATAAATTAGTCCACCGCCCTACCCATCGCATCCTGGAGTCCCGCGATGTCGTATTCGATGAAGGGGGCCCCACACCACGCATCGAGCGTGTCACTCTCGAACACGACGACGCAGACGAAAGCGTTGACGATATTGAGGGAGACGATAGTGATCCGGAGGGGGCGCGAGACACGGAACTGGTCTCCGACACCGAACCGCAGGGCGCTGAGGAGCACGAGCCCCCACAACCCGCCATCAGGCGATCCACCCGTATCACGCGCGCGCCCACACGCGACGATGACCCTAAATTCAGTACCACAACTTATGGACAGCGAAAGCGACGAAATGAACAAGGAAACTTGGCCCATACTGACATGGCCACAGACCCGAAATCATACGCTGAAGCCATGTCCCGCGCCGACGCGGCGGAATGGGAACTCGCGTGCGAAGATGAAAGACGCACCTTCGAAAATATGGGTGTCTTCGAAATCGTCCCGCGCCCAAAAAATCGAAAAGTAGTGGGCAGTAAATGGGTTTTCAAAATTAAACGAGGTCCAGACGGAAACATACTAAAATATAAAGCTCGCCTCGTCGCACAGGGCTTCACTCAAATCGAAGGCATTGACTTCGACGAGACGTTTGCGCCTGTAGCCAAAATGGCGTCCTTGCGCGCGATCCTTGCCATTGCCGCAGAAAACGATCTGGAGGTTCACCAGATGGATGTCAAATCAGCCTATCTAAATGGTGAACTGAAAGACGAAATATACATGGAACCACCCCCTGGATTCCATGTACCCAACGGCATGGCACTCCGTTTGCTAAAGGCCGTATATGGCACCAAGCAAGGAGGACGCGTCTGGTATGAGAATATCAGAGCGACGCTCGCCCACATGGGGTACACCCACACGGATGCGGATCACGCGGTCTTCATCCGAGAAACCCCGGGGAACTTATCATTTATAGCTCTCTATGTCGACGACATTACTATGGCATCTGAAAGCCTAACTGCAATCGAGTCAGACAAAGAGGAACTAAAAAAACACTATGAGATGACGGACCTAGGTAACATTACCTGGATCCTAGGCATCCATGTCACGCGCGATCGCCAGGAAGGCTGGATCGCACTCTCCCAAGAGAAATATGTTGAGGAAATGCTGGAGCGTTTTGGGAAAGCAAACATCAAACCCATCAGCACCCCAACACTCGCAAACGAACATCTATTAAAGGTGCACTCACCCGAGGTGGACGTCAAGTCCTATCAACGCGTGGTCGGTGCAATAATGTACCTCATGCTGGGAACACGACCTGACCTCGCGTACACCGTCGCCGCACTTGGACGGCACGCCTCTTGCCCAGGAAATGAGCACCATCGCGCACTTGAACGCGCGATCCGGTATATCCGGGGAACGAGCGATCACTGCCTCATTTTCCAACGCGGACACAACACTCAGTCGACCTTGACTGGATATGTCGACGCGGACTGGGCCAGCGATGTGAACGATAGGAAGTCGACCTCGGGATTTGTCTTCATGTTGGCAGAAGGGGCCATAAGCTGGAGTTCTAAGAAACAAACGTCAGTGGCTCTCTCGAGCACGGAGGCGGAGTATATTGCGGCCGCGCATGCGGCGAAGGAAGCCATATGGCTGAGACGGCTACTCACCGAACTGGGACAAAACCTCCATCTCCCCACCACTCTCCACGTTGATAACCAATCCGCCATGGCCATTGCCAAGAACCCAGAGTTTCATGATCGCACCAAGCACATTGAGGTGCGACACCACTTCCTGCGCCAAAAGGTTGACGCGCGAGAGATCGATCTTGCATACACCCCAACCGAGGATCAAGTTGCTGATGTCTTGACGAAGGGACTCAGCAGGGAGAAACACGAGCGTTTCACGAAGGAAATGGGAGTGAACACACACCACCAGGGCTGAGGGGGCGTGTTGGACGTGCAGCCACCCGGTGGCGTGTGTACGGACAAAGCCGGACCGTACGTGTAAATATTCGAATTAGTTGTCGTTCGTTTTTCCCTCAGTCTTTCACACACAAGACTGAGGTCAGTACCACACTCTCTTACTTCTTTTCTAGAACTAATACTGTACATAGCAAAGCTTCCTTTAGGTTAGATCACTAACTAAATATAGTCTTTCACACACAAGACTGAGCAAAGCTTCCTTTAGCTTCAACATAAAAGACTGAGGGAAAACAAGCAATAACTAAATTTGAATTATTTACATGTATGGTCCAGGTTGTCTGTTCATGTGGCACTAAGCAGCTGCATGTCCAACAGTAAGTGCACAGCATTGCACAGTTGTAAGTAGAAAACAGATATAAAAGGAAAGGAAACCAAACAAAGGGAATGTAACAGCAATCCAGTGTTACCTGGACATGTATGGATCACATGACAAGACAAGTGTCATGAACCATTCCCCAGAGAGGGCCCTTGAAGGACCCTTCCTTATTAGAGGAAACCTAGGCTCCATGGTGCCTTCCCATTCACATGGCCAAGAGGGGTGACTAGAGGTGTCCACAATATTGTGGGCACATTGTGGCACAATTGATTCTAGGCACAATTGACATATGGCAAGCCCTACTTAGTGGCAACCTATCTAGCAGTAAAAGACAACACTAGGGACCTTCTAAGGACCCTTTAAGACAACCCTAATATCCTTATATTGGATGTTGATGAAGATACTATAGACCCTAGAATGCATTATTAGACTAACTCTACTTAATAACCATAGAACAAACTATAAGACACTACTAGGGACCTTAATACTGATATTACATCAGGAAAAACCGGCTCAGTCCGTAGACACCGCTTAATTCTGTAGACACCATAGACACCATAGCACAACAACATACTATGTAGTGCTCTATAGCATCATAGTAAGTCTATATTGCTCAATGTAGTTCCAGTAGTTTATGACTATATTTATGTAGGCACAGTAGATGAAACCAAGTCTACATATCACTATGTAGGATGACTGAAATTATGGTTGTCTATGGAGATGATCAGTTTACTGCATTGCACTATGGAGACAATCAGTTTATTACATTGCTCTATGGAGACTATTGGTTATTATAATTATATTGCACTATTGAGCCTTACTGATGGTGGCCATGCTACACTGCATATTGTCCTCTCCTCTCCTCCCCAACCCACTTTCCCCTTTCCCATCCTCCCCCTCTCCTTCTCCCCTGATGACACTGTTTTTCTTCCTCGCTTCTCCTCTCCTGATGGGAGGCGGCCACACACGCAAGTTGGTTGAAGTGGGGGTAAAAGGGTTTCTTGCTTGCTTTCTTTCTTTCTATTTCCTTCCTTTCTTGCCTTCGTCCTAGAGATGAAGGCTGGCTTTTATGTACATTGGGACTGGAGCTAGACTAAATGGTATCCTAGAATGAGGGTAGCTAAAGAGA